>VMDO01010217.1:0-72801 GCA_007922755.1 Pedetes capensis | reverse complement strand
ATACTACTCAGCAATCAAGAAAAATGAAATAAGGTCATTCGCAGCAAAATGGATGGAATTAGAGAAAATTATTTTGAGTGAACGAACACGAGCTCAGAAAGAGAAACAACACATGTTCTCACTCATATGAGGGAGCTGATTCAAAATTACAAGAAGGAAAAATCCTATTCAAAGGTTGGATCATAATAAAAGGGGGGGGAGATAAGAATGATGTCAATATAAGTGGACTAGAAATCGCATGTAATTGTTCTAACAAGATAAAACAAAGACCACTACAGGAAAAGTTTCTATCTTAAACAGAACTGGAACCCAAGGACATATAGAAAAATATTACTAAGTAAAAGATAGAGAAGACTTAGATGGGAAGGGTGGGAGGGGGGAAGCATAGGGGAGGGTAAGGGGTAACCTATATGAATAATGTTTATCAAAATGCATATATGGAAATGTCACAATGAAAAGCATGTCAAAATGAATCACATTAAGATGTACATTAAAAATTTCTAAAAAAAAATGGGAATATCAGAGCACATAATTGTGCTCATGAGGAATTTGTACATGAACCAGGAGGCAGTTGTTGAAATAGAACAAGGAAACACTGCCTGGTTTAAAGTTGAGAAAGGTGTGCGTCAGGGCTGTATACTTTCACCATACCTCTTCAATTTATATACTAAGCAAATAATCTGAGAAGGTGGACTTTATGAGGAAGAACATAGTATCAGGATTGGAGGAAAACTCGTTAACATCCTGTATTATGCAGATGACACAACTCTGCTTGCTGAAAATGAAGAGAATTTTAAACATTCACTGATGAGATTCAAAGATCATAGCTTTCAGTATGGATTGTGACTGAACATCAACAAAACAAAAATCCTTATGACTGGGTCAGTATGCAACTTCACAGCAAATGGAGAAAACATTGAGGTTGTCCATGATTTTCCTTTGCGTGGCTCTATAATCAAGACCCAGGGAAGCAACAGTCAAGAATCAAAAGACGCATTGCTTTGGGAAAAGCTGTGGCAAAAGATCTCTTTAGTGTATTGAAAAGTAAAGATGTCACATTGACCATAAAGGTGTGTCTGACTCATGCCATGGTATTTTCAGTTGCATCATATGGTTGTGAAAGCTGGACATTGAACAAGGGAGACAGGGAAAGAATGGATGCTTTTGAATTATGGTGTCGGAGATAACTATTGAATATACCACGGACTGCCAGATGAACCAACAGATCTGTCCTAGAAGTACAACTGAAGTGCTCCTTGGAAGCAACGATGTCTAGACTGCATCTTACATGATTTAGACATGTAGTCAGGAGAGACCAATCTCTGGAGAAAGACATCATGTTTGGGAGAGGGACTCATCAGCAAAAAGAAGGAAAACCCTCTACCAGATGGATTTGTACAGTGTCTGCAGCAATGGGATTAAACATAAATAAGATGGTGTACCTGGCACAGAATTGGGAAGTGTTTCCATCTGCTGTATGTAGATTTGCTATGAGTAGGACTCAACTTGACCGCACTTAACAACAGCAACATATACATGTTAGCTTTCTTTTCTTTTCTTTTCCTTTCCTTTCCTTCTTTTCTTTCCTTCCTTCCCTCCTTCCCTCCCTCCCTCCCTCCCTCCCTCCTTCCTTGCTTCCTACCTTCCTTCCATCTTTCCTTCCTTCTCTTTCTTTTGCTTATAAATGGTGGGGTACAGAGTAATAAGACTTTTGCTATTTATATTATGTAACAATATCGCTTTTGGTTACACTTTCATCAACTTACATATTTTACATAACCGTTTGATTAACATGTAATATAAATTGTATGCTTTCATTGGTTATATTCTCATTGATTTTTTTCTTTCCTCCTATTTTTCCCATGTATTCATATAGTTGCATCATATATTTTGAGATTTATCCTTTCTATCTTTTCCCCTTTTCTCCTCTACTTTATTTCCCCAACCATTCCCTCTTCCCCAACCTCACTTGCACCCACTGATCCACTCCTCCTTCTTTCTACTCTACTTATACTTTTCCTTCTCAGATAAGTATTATTGTTCATTTTTGTGTATTTAAATATGTATACATTTTTCTTCCTTTAAATTAGATTTAGCTGCTACATATGAGTGAGTTCTCTTCTTGGGGCTGGGTTAGACCACTTAAGATGATGCTCTCTAGTTGCATCCATTTTGCTGCACATGTCATAATTTCATTCTTATTTATTGTTGAGTAATATTCCATCATGTATATATACTGCAAATTTTCAATCCACTCCTTTGTTGATGGACATCTTGGTTGATTCCATATCCTTGTGATTGTGAAGAGTGCTGCGTTAAATATGGAAGTACAAGTGTCCCTGTGGTATGATGGCTTCTCTCACTTTGGTTATATTCTAAGGATTGGTATATCTGGGTCATATGGCAGTTCTATTCTTAGTTTTCTAAGCCACCACCATATTGATTTCCAAAGTGGCTGAATTAACTTACAATCCCACCAGCAGGTGTAAAAGGGTTTCTTTTTCTCTGTATCCATGGCAGCATTTGTTATTTACTTAGTTAATCTTGGCTATTCTTACTGGGGTAAAATGGATCTCAGTGTTGTTTTGATTTGCATTTCCCTAAAGAGATAGTAAGCATTTTTCATGTGTTTCTTAGCCCTGTATATTCTTCATTTGAGAACCAGCTGTTCAGTTCCATTGCCTATTTACTTATTGGGTTATTTGTTATTTTGGTATTTGAATTCTTAAGTTCTTTGCATATTCTAGAAATGAGTTCTCTGACAGATATGTAGAGTGCAAATATTTTCTCCCATTCTGTAAACTCACCCTTTACTCTATTGATTGTTTCCTTTGCTGTATAGAAGCATTTTAGCTTCAGGTAATCCCATCTGTCCATTATTGGTGCTGCTTCCTAGATAATTGGGGTCTTGTTGAGAAAATATTTGCCAATGCCTATGTGTTGGAGTGTGTTCCCTGTCTTTTCTCCTAGTAGTTTTAAGATTTCTGGTTTTATATCAAGATCTCTGATCCATTTCAAGTTGACTCTTTAACAGATTGGGAGATATAGGTCTATTTTCAATCATCAACACATACATATCCAGTTTTCCCAGCACTATTTGTTGAGGAGGCTATCTTTTCTCCATTGAATGTCCTTAGTTCCTTTGTAAAAAACCAGGTGACTGTAGTTATGGGGGTATAGCTCTGGGTCCTCAATTCTGTTCCACTGATTTTGAAACCTAATTTTGTGCTAAAAATTTAAATTGATTTACAATAGCAACATGTAGTATGATATTCATTCAAAAGATGATGTTAATCAAATGAATGCTACTGCCATGATTCAACAGGCAAGATAGTCAAAGACATTTCATCCTGAGATGTGCATGCTTTATTTGGCACCTTCTATTCTCATCAGTAATTGGGATTACCTGCCTTTTTTTGTTTGTTTGTTTTTCCAGTACTGGAGGTTGAACCCAGGGCCTTGTACCTGCATGCTTTGCAAATGCTGGACCACTGAGCTGTGCCCCCAGCCCATTTCTTTCTTTCTTTTTTTTTGTTTTATACTTTTTGAGGCAGGGTCTCACTAAGTTACGCAGACTGCCTATGGTCTCAAATTTGCAATACTCATGCCTCTGCCTCCCGAGCCACTGGGATTACAGGCGTGCACCACTGTGCCCAGGGATTGCCTGCCTTTTGATTGAAGCTTCTTCCTCCTTCTCCTCCTCCTTCTTATTATTCTTTTTTAAAATTTTGTGGTGCCAGGTGGTTGGACTTAGGGCCTTCAGTGTGCTAGACAAGTACTCTGCCACTGGACTGCATCCTCAGTTCTTTTATTTTTTATGTTGGGACAAGGGCTCACTAAGTTGTGCAGTCTGCCCTTGTCTTTAAATCTGTGATCTTATTATCTCATTCTACTGAGATTACAGGAATGCACCCATGCTAGAAGCTTCCTATTGAGAAAAATTAACAGTTAAAAAGCTGAAAACAGGCATCATTTAGAAATGCTTCCAAATGCTAGGTATAAGACATCAGAATTTTTGGTTTCCATAATTCTTATCTTTACATCTAGCAGGATATAGTTTAAAGGGTATATATTTGAAGACCAAGAGGATGACTAGTTAGACTTTGGTATGAATTGGATGATAGTAGTTTTCTGGCAGAAATGAAAATAAATGACAAGATCTACTGTCAAGAAAAGAAAGATGTTTTCAGGAACTCACTAATTGTGTAAAACTTAAATCTTCTTTGGAAGGAGTTGTTCAGATGACTTTTGGCCTTAATTGAAGACAAGAAGCATCATAGGAATAGAGTACAATATTTTGGGCAAATTGCTCATGCTTGTCTATGTGCATATTAGGTTTTGGATTGCCTAGTGTTTGAGAAATGGAAAAATAGCAAATCTAGCCATTAACCTTAACTTTTTGTAGTATAAAACTTGCAATTTCATTAATAGTTCTGCATAAAATCATTTAAGTTCAATGATGTTCTTCTAGAGAATTTTAAAAACTGTCTTTGCTGTCCTTTGGAATTAGTAGTTATGAAATACCAGCATTTCTGTGTAACAATTATTCACTCATTTGGTTCTGTGGAGAGAAATGTAGGCAGATTGAGCCGTGTTGTTGATGAAAGCTACATTAAATCCCCTCCCTTGTTGAGCTCTGGGTACAAAGCACCTCTGACTCTCAGAACACTAATGAGGGTGGTGCAATGGGTGATGCTGAGCCTGGAAACAGAAGGCCCTGCTCTCCCAATGGTTGGAATATTCAGGAGACTGAGAAGGCTCTTTCTTTTGCCTCAGTTTACTTATCTGTCAAATTAGAATTCATTCATTATTCATCAGATACTAATCTGTTCCAGATACTTATCCATGGGATAGGAGGATTGGTGGATTTTTAAACGGTGAAGAGAAGATACAAAAATTCTCTTCTCAGGAAGCTTATATTCTAGTATGGGGAGTCAGTTGATAAATAGGGACAAACTTAAATCTAATGGTAAATGTCTGGAAAAAAGATAGAATGATGAGTGATAGGCTAGTGGAGAATAGAGGGCTCTACAAGGATGGGGCATATGAGCTGAATAAAGAGACAGCTATGAGAAAATCAAAGATGAATATCATAGAGGAAGCAGTAAGAACTAAGGCCATATGGCAGAATCTAGTGTGTTGTATTTAGAGGGCAGAGAGAGCTAGTATATATGGAGCTTTGTAAACTGAGAATGAGAAGAGGGAGTTGTTTTTGGTGAGGTGATGCTAACAGTAATAGCTGCCTTGATGATTTCACAATATGTGAGAGAATGCTTTGTAAATGACAAAATGTGATATTTATAAAAGGCCATGTTATTTTTGGGAGAAGGATGTGGCAGTCCACTCCTGAAGCAATCCTGAACCAATCAGCCATTGAAAACCCTATGAGGGTCGCTGTGTTGGACCCGACTTGATGGCACCTAACAACAACATATTATTTTAGGTCAAAAATCACTTACTGAACACCAGCTATGTGCAAAGAAAGTTTATCCATCCATGAAACTGTTTCTTGGAAATAAAAAATAATTTCATAGTTATGAAACTAAAATTTTTTGGTAGAGTAAATGAATCTAATCAGTGCATTTTATTTTTAGAATTTTAAGCTTTCTTTTCCCCTTTCAATTGATTGAGTTGGTTGCAAATTAATTACAGCCTGGTAAGAAAGAATGGGCAATTTACCATCTGAAGCATTGTTGGTTCATCTGAGCCAACCCGACCTAGATGTTTCTAGCCAATATTAGCCTTTCTTCAGAGGTAGAGGATTTCAACCCCAAGCAGGTGTGTGTACGGGGGTGGGGAAGAATGTGGTGTGTGGGAGTGAAGTGTTCTGAATCAGCTCCTGTGACCAGAATGCAGCCTATTGGGCAGGGACTGCAAAGAGATGGAGCTGGAGATGTCCACAGGCTCCCATTGAAAGGCAAAGCAGCCTTGTATGATTTGTGAAAGAACAGTGACTTTAGCTTTTGGATGAAGGTTGAAACTGCAACCCATTTTTGGCTCCCATAGGTGCTTTATTTGATTGACATTATAATGATCTCCATAGTATTTTTTCCACCAAAACATTTTTAAAAATCATGAATTAGTTACCAACATTTAAAAATTGAGCACTTAGTATAAAAATCCAGTTCTCCCTTCCATATGAGAAATAGGCATGTATTATGTAGATTGCCATAGTCTTCAGCTTTCCCAGTCACCTCCCTGTCATTGAGGCCACATGTGTCAGTTGCTATTTTCTTTTTAATTGATGTAGTTAGAAGAAAGATGAAATTCTTTTTTCCTTCCTTTTTTAATTGTTAAAATTATTTATTTATTTAAAAAATTTAACTTGCATACAGTATAATGAGTCTCAGTAAGGGATTTTCACACAGGTTTGCTCATGTACTTTGCACTTGTTCTCTCTATACCCCACAAACTTGCTCCCCTTCCCTCCCTCTACACCCCTCCCTTGGATAACTTCCCTTATATTTTCCAATCTTAGATACAATTGTATATGTGTGTGTGTGTGTGTGTGTGTGTGTGTGTATGCTCCCTTTAAGGTTCACCCAGCTTCTGCATATGAATAAAAACCTGTAGTATTTCTCTGTCAGTCTGAATTATTTCACTTAAAATGATCTCCAGTTTTATCCACTTTCCTGCAAATGATATAATTTTAGTCTTCTTTATGGCTGAATACTATTCCATTGTATGTATATGGTATATTTTTTAAAAAATCCATTAATCTGTTGATAGATGTGGGGGCTGGTTCCATATCCTTGCAATTGTGAACATTGTTGCAATGAACGTGGAAGTGCAGGTGTCTCTGTGATAAGATGACTTAGATTCCTTTGAGTATATACCCAGAAGTGGTATAGCTATATTTTTAGTAGAAAAATGAAATTCTTACACCATTATCTTTATGGAATGAAAGTTTAAGAAACTTAAAGGGCTGCTTATTTCAAGAGAAATATTTCAGACTCCCAGGGTACTTTAGTCATAGAAGATAGCTGGATGGCTTCGATAGCCTGGAGTTTGTGACTCTCCTGTGGGGTTGGAGTGCTGTGGAAGTGTTTTAAAAGCAGGAGAGTAACTTGTTAAGATAACTTTTTAAAGGAGAGCACTTAGGTTGCTATTCAGAGGATATGGTTGCTGTGCTGGCATCTTTGGAGTAATCCAAGGAATAACCCAGTTCAGGAATCATACTTGGGATAGGTGCTCTACAGATTGGGCAAAGATGAAAGAAATACAGGAGGCAAGCAATGGAACTGGATAAAATGAGTTCCTTCCAAACAGGGTTTATTTCTGAAGCTTCATTATATTGTTTTCCACAAATCACCTGAAAGACATTTATTTCCTTTCTTTTGTGGCCATGGTGGCTATATATTTTTAGGTCAAAGTTTGGGGAACATACAGTCTGACTTCAGGGATGGAAGATAGGATTTAGTCTGTCAGATAATGGGATCCTTTGTAAACGCAGATAATTAACTGGAAAATAGGATAAGAAATTATTCTAGAATTACTGGCATTGATAATTTGGGCTGTAATCATTGTTGGTTTAGCAGAGTTGGTTCTGTGGATGTAGCTAGTAGGTGCACACGATGAGTTTAAAGATGTGAAAATAACCTTTGCAGGCCCATTTGTTGTTTGTAGTTCTGCTGTAATTTCAGTTTGAGTATTCAGCTCCAGCTTTGGAAATGTGGAATAATTTATATCATTTGAGTATTATATAGTCAGTGTCTTGAATTTATTCTGACTCAATCCAACAAGATGTAGGAATATTCCACAACTCTCTCTAGCATCCCAAACATGATTGTGCACTTTTAAAAAAGAGCAAATTAATTCATTTGGTGGCTTTTGACTTCAGCATTCTTCACAGATCAATCTTGGGGTAGAAACTTTGGTCTGGATGCCCTGAAATAGTGCTAGCTTGCAGGTTTTGTACTTCTCTGGAGGAACAGTGAGAAGAGACCCACATTTGATTGATACCTAACATATGACAGCTATTTTACCTGCATTATCTCATTTTATCCTTATCACAGCCAAGATATGATTATTATTTTTCTATCCTTGATATAAAGAAACTGCCGTTCAGAGAAGCTAGAGTTATATAGACAGAAAATTGCAGAGCCAGAAAGCCATTCCAAGTCTGAAGAATTTGAAATAAGACTTATGGTACACCTAAGGATTTTGACCAATGTGTTATCTTTAAAACCACTTTTTCAGCTCTTACCACTAGTATTCTTTCAGTGGAGTAATTAGTTTTGCTGGGTCAGACATTTTGAGATTGAAACAATTCCAGCCTGACTTGGAGTAAAAACCATTGACTAACATGGAAAGTTTCCCTAAATTTGTCTGCAGAACCACAGGGCCTATGAGATACCCTTGGAAAATAAGATTTTTTATTTACTAATTTTTTTTAATACAGAGGGCGGTGGGGGGTTGAACCCAGGGCCTCACACTGTTTGTAAGTGTGCTACCACTGGTGTATACCCCCAGACCATTTATTATTTTTTATTTTGAGTCAGGGTCTCACTAAGTTATTCAGGCTGCCTCTGCCTTAGAACTTAATGATCCTCCTGCCTTAGCCTCCCATGTTACCAGGATTCAGGCATGAACCACCAGGCCCAGCTGGAAAACAATAGTTTTAGGACTAAATAAACATGGGAAACACTACACAATTTTTCTGTCTTGGGGAATCACAATAAATGTTAGCACACTGTAGCCTCTTTAAAATGATATAAGAAAGTGCTGGCCTGCGGCTGTACCACTGTGGTGCCCGATCCCATCAGGTCTCAGAAGCTAAACAGGGTTGGGCCTGGTTAGTACTTGGATGGGAGACCGCCTGGGAACACCAGGTGCTGTAGGCTTGGGAGAAGGATCCAGCAACCCACTCTCAAAAAACAATCTGCCATTGAAAACCCTCTGAATAGCACACAAGCATTAACAATGTTGTTTCACCTGTTGTATATAGAGTTGCTATGAGTCAGGTACCACCTCTACTGTACCTAACAACAACAACAACAACAAAGTACTAGGCATGTGCTAAGTACTTTAAATGCATTATAACATATAACCTTTTTCATGAGCTATATTCCATTATCATTTCTACTTCATAGATGGCCTGCAGCCATACCACTGTGGCATCTGATCCCATCAGATCTCGGAAGCTAAGCAGGGTTGGGCCTGGTTAGTCCTTGGGTCGGAGACTTTCTGGGAACACCAGATGTTGTAAGCTTGGGAGAAGGACCCGGCAACCCATTTCCCCCCCCAAACAATCAGCCATTGAAAACCCTACGAATAGCAGAGAAGCACTGATAATAGTGTTTCACCTGTTGTACGTAGGGTTGCTATGAGTTGGATGCCGACTGGATGGCACTTAACAACAACTTCGTAGATGAGGAAACTGAAGCATAGATCATGGTTCCTTTGCCCAGGTTACCTTGTTAGTAAAATGATGGAGCTGTGAGTAAAACCCGGGTATCTAACTCCTCAACATACTTTCTTAACTGGTGTATTGTATTGGCTCTTTCAATTTGCTTACCAGCTTTTCTCAAGCCTATTCTTATTATGCAGTGCTTTGAGGGGGGAGTTAGTTAATATCCTTTAGTTGAAATAACAGGATAACACACACTGGGAGATGCTGCAGGTACAGCATTGATTGAAAGCCTCACTCAACTTTTAGTCCAGAAAGGAGCAGACTTGGAGAGTACTGGGATCTTAGATATAGTGGAATATGTGAAGATCCTGGAGAACTGGCAATGTGAGGCCACATGAAAGTTGCTGGGATTGAACCCACTTCATTGCTTCCTTGGAGATTGATTCTGGTGCTGTGCCTCTCAGAGGTTATTGGTGCAGCACTTGCTGAAAAGGATTGTTTAAATGCTGCAACAGTCTCCAATGCTAGCCAGGCTCTGTGGTACACTGAGGGCCACACCTTGGCCCTCTCTACTTGTTCAGGTTCCAAGTCTCAAGGAAGGGCTAGACAACTTTGGTGTCTGCCTATGAATTTTTAGATGAGACTTCTAAGTCTCTAGAAGTTTCAAGTGAGGGTCTGTCCAGTCTGTGAAAAATACAACTTGCAGATTTTATCTATGTAGAATTTACTTCTTTTAAACCAGTGTGGATCCCAAAAATGGGTGGGTTAGTTGGCTAAAGTTCAGATACCTTAAACTTGGGGGAACCCACAGGAATTTATAAGAATTTTTTCTTTTTCTTTTTTCAAGAAATTTGAACTATGGTAAATATGACAATTCCAGGTGTTTAAAGTAACTTCACTTCAGAGTACGTACCCTTTGGGGCATAGAGAGTTATTTACTATGGCTGTGTGGTATCTAATGGATAGAGAAAATTCACCTGCATTTTCAAGCAAAAGATTTAGGAAGATCTTCAGTAGATATTCCTGGAGTGTGAGATAGGGTTGTCCATCCAGACTGTAGAGAAATGGAATTTGGACCCTATGTCAGTTTGGAAGTCTATTTTGATAGCCCTGGAATTCTGGTTTTGGGAATTTTGAGAAACTTTTTTCAGCGATGACTCTTGGTGCTTTGATGGTTTGGGAAGAATAGAATAGTTGTTTATTCTGCTTGGTGAATAGCTGTTTCTGAGTAAAGTCTAATGTAAGGTAACTGCAGAGATACATAGAATTTATAAGGCCTATCCTTTCCCAAGAAAGATTAGTTGAAACATAGGTAGTTCTGCATGCCATCTATGCCTGTGGCCAGACCAAGGCCTTCTATTTGTTCAGATCTCATCTTCCCTTCTCTGAAAAGTTATTAAACACCTTTCATAAGGCAGGTGTTGTGCTAGGAGCTGTGGAGATTGAGATGTGCCCTTGGGAGTGCCATCCATCAACAATTACAACACACTATAGTGTATTTTATAAAATGCTGAACTATGTCATGGTGCTGATTTGTTCAGTACACTTTAATTACTCTCTCACTAATTCAGGATAAAATCCAAAAGGCTTGTCTTGGCTACATGTCTCTATGTGATCTGGTCTCTGCCTGCACCTGTAACTTAATCTCCTATCTCTCCGACATTGTCTCTCAGCTTCCCTTCTGTTTCACAAATATGTCCAGCTCCCCTTTGCCTCTGCCCCATGGCCTGTACACTTATGTTCCATGTCTAAGAACATCCTCTCCTCTGCAGGACTCAGGCCTTATTTCATTCAGATCTCTTTTAAGGTGTTGACATCCTAAAGAGAAGCTCCCCTGACAGCCATCTCTCATGGAAGCCCCTCTCTGCTCCACCATGCTCTATCCCAATTACACTGCTTTATGCTTTATAGACTTGCCTGTCAGCCAACACAGTATATATTTACTTGTTTTACCCTTCTCTTCTGTTTGATAAGCAACTCAGGCACTGAAACTTCATTTGTTTTGTTCACTACTATATCTCAACTGCTTGAACAATGCCTCAAACCTTATAGGTACCTGATCAATATTTATTGAATAAATAAATAAGGGAAAATCCCATTAAAATACAGAGAAAGAAGCCACTAACTCTTTCAGGGAAAGTCCAGGAAGGCTTTGTAGAGAAGATAGCATTTAAACTGGGACTTGAAGCAAGAGTAAGAATTTGCCAGATGGAGAATGTGTGAGTTGGGGAGGTAGGAAGAAGGCAGGAAGGAGGAAGAGCATTTCTAGGTATGACAACAAAAGCAAAAGTGTGGTGCATTATTTCTTTCTTCCCTCTACCCTTATCCATTCTCCAACTGCCTGTAGGATACACATTACTAGCTAGCAGGATTTGGGGAGAATATATCACTAAGTTTCTTGTTCTCAGGCTCCCATACTGCAGTAAGATGTGTCAAGCGCCTGATTGAGCTTAAGTATGATTATGATGAGGTTGGGGATGGGTGGATGTATTCATTCTTCTGCAGTGAGCATTATTAGCTCCTTCTATGAAGTACACAAGGGTTTCACAGGCTGTCAGAGGAATTGTAAAACATCTTGAATTGATTGTAGGGTAATAATGTCCATTTCCAAAAGGACTTGTTATGATTGTAAAATGTCCAACTGTTTTCATACACTTAAAACCCAGGATGAAGCTAGATCTCCTCTTGGGGTGTTTTCTCACTCTGACACTTTGGAATTTTAATTGAGCCTCAGCAGCTAGATCTTCAAAATGAGATAATGTTCAAACACTGTAATTATTTTATTTTAAAGGGCAGAAATAACTTACATACCAGCAGGCTATGACTGGATTCTGTAGTGATTCATGTATTGCTTAATCTGAATATCAGTATTACTTCTTGTCTCCTAGTACATTCCTGGGGAACAGTAGGTTAGCAAAGGAGGACAAGCTGCTGGCAAACTCTTAATATGCTCTAAGAGATGAACTGAGGATCTTTCTCTAGCTCCCAGTAGGTAGTCAGCAGTAATGTCTGGTTCTTTTCTATCTTCCTCTTTTCTTCCAAAAGTCTTCTTCTAAGGATATTAAAGTGCTTCATCAGGGTTCTGGGCTTAGGCCGATTCAGACTGGGTCAAAGGGTGGCCCCAGGTCAGAACTGAGAGAAGCAAGCCAAGCTAGGAATGATGGGATCTAATGAGGAGGTGACAATGGGGCTAGACGGAGGGTCAGGGAGCACACATACATGAGTAAGATTATTAGAGAAAGTAGCAGGTTGGGAGCAGGTTGGGAGAAAGAGACCAAGGGACATGCAAAAGTTGAAGAAGTAGGCTCCAGAGAATGGCTTGGTGAATTGGTGTAGTCAGGGCATAGGCGGCACCTAGCTTATGCACATCAAGTCCTCACTGTAAGAAATCAAATATAGGTGGTGTAGCAATAGAAGCCATTAGCAATGAGGTGATTTAATGTTCTATCCTTAGGCCATGGCAGGGCATGAAATGGCATAAATGCCTAAATATGTTGTTGTTGTTGTTGTTGTTGTTGTTAGGTGCTGTCAAGTCAAATCTAACTCATAGTGACCCTCATTGTTGTTGTTGTTAGGTGCTGTTGAGTCAGTATCTAACTCATAGTGACCCTGCTTACAACAGGTGAAACACTATTGTCAGTGCTTCTCTGCTGTTTATAGGGTTGTCAATGGTGGATTGATTTTTGGGAGTGGGTTGTCTGGGTCTGTCTCCCAAGCCTACAGCACCTGGTGTTCCCAGGCGGTCTCCCATCCAAGGACTAAGTACCAGTCCCGACTCTGCTTAGCTTCTGAGATCTGACGGGATCAGATGCTACAGGGCTATGGCTGCAGGGTAGTGACCCTCATAGGATTTCCATAGCTGATTGTTTCAGGATTGGTTCAGGAGTGGATTGCCACATCCTTCTGTTTTTGTAGTGCTGCAGATGAAATTGAAGCCTCAGAGAGTACAGAGCAGTACTCTGCCAACTGAGCAAACCTCGCCCCCTAATATTTGTCAGCAGAGTTTTTTTAAAAAATGAGATAATTAGCTTTCTGATAGAGCAGGAGTCATTCTCAGGCAGGTCTGCCTACGGCATGTAAGTGTGAACAACCTTAGAGAGATGTTAATGTTTAAAATGAAGACCATGGAATCCAATTTTTCAGATAGATTGTTATAGTTCATGGTTCAAGGGTTCTAGAAGTTCATGGTGTCAAGGGTTCTAGAAGTTCTTACAGCCCTTTGTGTGAATGCCAGACCGAGTCTTGAAGGTGAGAGTGTCCAGGGATCCAGGGTGGAAGAGCATGCCAGGCAGAGAGGACAGCCAAGGTAAAGGCTAGATATGAAGCTGTAAGGTTGGAGATGGTCAGATCCTGTGAACTATTGTGCCCTTGGTTTTCCTTAAAGACCCTGAACTTGCAATCATATATACTGAGTGAATGAATGACGTTTCCACATAGGCAATGGGGAGCAATGAGGCTTAAAGCAGGTCTAGTTGCAGTGTGGAGGATGAGCCTTGAAGGTGCATCTAAGGGCCTGACCTGGAAAGCTGGAAGGAATGGCTTTGCCACAGGAAAGAACTGTGGGGGAACAGACTGCAGTAAAGGGAGGAAAACATGAAGTGTGGGAGGGGAAACTGTGGTAGGTAGCAGGACAGCCGGGAGGGTCCATAGAGACATTGAGGCCTTTGTACACATCCCCCTGGGCTTCGTGCTGCAGAAGGAATAGCTGAAGGTTTTACTTGCTTGGGGGTGCTTTTAAGAATACACTTTTGTCAATTGCTTAAAAAAAATCTCCTGAATATGAGTCCTTGAAAATTTGGTCCAGGAAAGTCAGTTTTAAATCAGTGTCCAAGTGATTCTAGTGCAAATCTGTGGATAAGCCAGGTATTGTGTGGCATTTACCTGTAATCCCAGCAACTCGGCAGTCTGAGGCAAGAAGATAGAGTTTGAGGCCAGAAGGAGCCTGCATACCTTACTGAAACCCTGTCTCAAAATAAAAAATAAAATGTGTTGTGGGTAAGGCTCAGTGGTAGATCACTTGTCTAGCATGTTCAGGACCCCGGGTTCAACCCCCTCAGTACTGCAAACCAAACAAATAAATAAACAAAAGATTATGGAGAGCAGTCATCCAACCATAGCTGGAAGGCAAGTCAAGGCTTATGAAAATCTTCCAGAATTTCCCTGCACCTGTCCATGAGGAAAGCCCAAGGAACTGGCAATTGTTAGGATACCAGATTGACTGCTGAAATAAAGATTAAAATAATAATGGTTGAATAAGATGAAAGTGCAATTCTTTCTCACACAGCAATATGAATGCAACTAGTGCACAGTTTATATAACAACTTCAGGGTTGAGGAATAAGATTTTTCTATGTTGTGGCCCTATAGTTTCTAGGGAGCTATGCTCTGTCCATGGTTCATGATGTTTCACTTCTATACCTGTGCTAAACTCACATGAAAGAGAATCACAAGTGGAGAGCATGCTCCTTGCACACATAACTTTCACTCACATCCTATTGGCTACAACTTTAGAACATGGCCATACCCACCTGGATGGAAAGTGGGGAGTGTATTCTTTATTCTGGTGGCTATGTGCTTTTCTAAGATGTCATTAATAAAGGAAGGGGTGGGGAGAGTGCATTTTGGGGGCAGCCAGCATTCTTTATCTCCAGTAGTCTTTCAGATCTTTGCTGAGAGGGCCCTGGACTCCTTTTTGGGCATGTGATTGTGAATCTCTGGAGAATTCATTTTCTATTGTACAATTCTGGATAAGGAACTAGTTGGAAGATTGATGCCTATCCAGGAAAATTATCCAAACCCTGACTGTGGAAGCCAGCTTCCCTTAAAGTTCTCACCATAAAACCCCTCCAAACAAGAAAGAGCTTTTGTTGGAACTCATGTATGTACTTGACTGTTGTGTTGTTGTTGTTGTTGTTAGGGGTCATCCAGTTAAATCTGATTCATAACAACCCTATGTACAAAGAATGAAACACTACCCAGTGCTGTGCCATGCCTGGCACTATTGTGAGTGCTTCTCTGCTATTCATAGGGTTTTCAATGGCAGATTGTTTCAGAATTGCTTCAGGAATATGTTGCCAGGTCCTTCTTCCTTTTTTGTGGTCCTGGGGATTGAACCCACGGCCTCAGAGAGTGCAGAGAGTGAAGAGCTGCAATCTACCAACTGAGCTAAACTCTAGCCCCATATTTGACTGATACAGTTTAATTTGCTTATAACTTGTGAATATGACCTTTTCATAAAGGGAGAGAAAATAGAGTTCAGTAAAGAGGGGATATGTAGCTAAGTGGAGGGGGTGAGAATGAGCATTTTCTGGGGATATGTTTTGTGTGTTAATTTTTAATTAATATACATTAATTATACACATGAATTGGGGTTTAGTGTGATATTTCCATACATGTATACAGTGTGCACTGATCAAGTCCATCCACTCTTATCCTACAACCCTTTCCTACTGTACTCTTCTCAGTTCCTGAGAAATCACTATTCTGCTTTTTTTTCTTTCATGTTTGAGAGAACATGCAGTCCTTGTCTTTCTGTATCTGTCTTATTTCACTTAACATGATGTCCTTCGGTTCTATTCATTTTGCTGCAAATGACAGCATTTCTCTCTTTTTTTATGGCTGAATAATACAGTTGAGCCCAGGAGTTCAAGGCCAACAATTTAGCAACCCTAGGCAACATAGCAAGACCTTGTTTCAAAAAACAAAACAATAACAGCAACAATTAACAAAACTCACAATATGATCCAGTTTCTCACTTCTGGATATATAGCCAAAGGAAAAGAAATCAGCATACAAGGTACCTTCATGCCCATGTTTATAGCAGCAGTATTCACAATAGCTAATATATGAAATCAGCCTGAGTCTCCATCAACAAATGAGTGGATAAAGAAAATGTGATATACACATATATTCATAATCACACATATATATGTATTATATATATACATACATACAAACATGTATATATACATAAACACATATGGAGGGATTCTTGGGGCTTATTTTAGAGGATTGATTTCTCATTGACAGTTTTAGCTAGAAATGTATCATATTAATTTGTTGCTCACAGGGTAGACTAATGTGAATATTTCTGGTTAGAATCTGTTCTGAGCACCTCTTCTTTTAGTGGAAATTCAGAGATCCAAGCTCTGTCCACCTGGACATCCTACCATCTTCAACATGTGGTGCCCAAGGTTTCTTGGGTCATTGTCTTCATTCCAGCAACCAGAGAAGGAGGATGGCATGTAACAGGATTAAGATTTAAGGACAGTTTTGGAAGCAGCATATATCAAATTACTTATATGGCATTGACTGAAACTCAAGGACATGGCTACACCTGACAGGAAGAGAGGCTGGGAAATGAATCTAGCTCTATGCCAAGAATAATAGTGAGTGGGACTGGTGATAAGTTAACAGTCCTTTCCATGCTGAGTTCATATGTATCACCTTTTCTACTTGGGAAACATAATCTTGTCTGTGGGGAAAGTGGTGAGTTTGGAAGAAACTCTGTGTAAGTGACTTCTACCTGTTTTGATGAGTGTTGTATATTAAAAGCGTCTAACTCACCAAGGTCGACTTTTTACTAGCTCTTTCCCGTGTACCACATAATGCCAACAGTCTTGGAATCCTTTTACTGGTGCTGGAAACTTCATGTTCTCTACAGTGTCCTAGATACAGTGTTATGGAGCATAAAAAGAACATCTTTCATTTTGTGTAAACTTGTGTTCATACTTGGATCTGCCATTTACTGTTGGTGTTATCTTGGTTAGATCATATTATACCTTTGAACTTCAGTTTCTTTGTCTGTAATTAGGTATAATACCTACCCAATGGGCATTTTCTGAGGATTTGGGACAATGCCTAGTGCATAGTAGGCTCTCAATAATTAAATATTATTATTGTTGGCATTACTATTATTATGTAGATTCTTTGCTTTTTGATCTCTCTCCAGTGGGCCTGATGTAAACTTATCTGAACATTTTGCTTATTTTGCATGTTCTACTCTTGAGATATCCATTAAAATCAGTCATACTTGAAATCTGATCTTTACATTCAACTTGCAAATACCAGAGACCCAGGAAATAATTGCTACTAATAAAGCTAATTTTTAATAACAGAGAGTCACCTTAGTGACCGATATGAGGAGCCATTTCTGAGAGCTTTTCTAAGGATTAAATCAGAGGTCTTAAACATCCTCAATTCTTGCTTGGTATGGATGGAGGAGAAGGCTTTGTGGAATTGTCTTGGTGTCCCTTTTCCCCAGTAATTGGTGATCTCCTGAATTCTGTCCTCTGCATGTCTTGAGCCCTTTCTTGCTCTGAGATACCCCACAGTCTCATGCTGTATTTATGGTTTCTTTCTCTGTCTGTTTCTCTGTCTTTCTCCTTCAGTACTGGGGAGTTGAATTCAGGGCCTCACATGGTTTTGCAAGTGTTCTATCACTGAGTCACACCCCTAGCCCATTTTTTTACTTTTATTTTAGGATAGGGTCTAAGTAATTTGTACAGCCTGTGGCCTCTGGCCTCAGACTTGTGACAATCCTCCTGCCTCCACTTCTAGAGTTGCTGGGATTACAGGTGTATGCCACCATATTTGGCTCCTATATTTATGTCTTTTAAAGTTCTTTTCTCTTCCCAGTCTCTTCCAAATTAGCATCTTACTTTCTAACTATTCTTCTTGGGATTGCACTTTTCTGTAACTATGTGGCAGGTAGAAGGTAGAATTCACAACTGGAACGTGGGTGTATTGATGGCTCCCCTTGATTTATTGTGAGAATGATACAGTACTTGGGGGAGATGAGAAGGAGAAGCTGTAAGCCAGGACTTGTTGAGAAAATTTAGATTCAAGAGGGAATGTCTAGAGGATTCAGTCTTGCTTTTTTTTTTTTTCAAGTATAAAATGTATCAAAGACTTTTCCGTTGGGATGTGAACCACTGTTATGGTTTCCTTGGCATTGTCTCTAGGGGGATGAAACAATAGTCTATTTCTTAACTTTTTATTTGATCTAATTTTATACTTAGAGGGAAGTTGCAAAAATTGCACAAGAATTCCCATATATAGCTTACCCAGTTTGCTCTAATAATAACATCATATATAACCATAATAAAATTATTAAAACCAGGGAATTAACATAATAGCAGGACTATTAACCAAATCACACATTTTATTCTAATTCTGTTATTTTCTCATTAATATCTTCTTTTTTCTATTCTAGAATCTTACGCAGGATCCCACATTATATTTAGTTGCTATTTCTCCTTAATGTTCAAAATGTGACAATTCCTCAGACTTTCTTTGTCTTTCATGACTTTGACACTTTTGAAAGGTATGGCCAGTTATTTTGTAAAATGCCCCTCATTTTGAGTTTCTGACAGTTTCCTATGATGAAGCTATTCACTTTTGGCATGAATATCATACACATGATGTTGCCTTTTTTCCATGTGTCATGCCAAAAGATTGCTGATGTCTGTACACAGCATCTTATTACTGAGCAAATCTTCCTTCACTTAGTTAAGGTGGTTGCCAGGTTTCTTCATTGTAATGTTTCTATTTTTCACTTTGGAATTAAAGGAAGCAGTAAATTTAAAAGTCTTTTCTAGGCCTGCGATGGGAAACTGCTTTTAGATTACTGAAGTGAGAAGGTGTGTTCTTGCTGCCTCTTGTGGAAGAAAGGAATCAGGTGGGGAGCAATAGCTCAGCAACATATGGTCTTATTTCTATTCCATTGCATTCTCTCTCTCTCTCTCTCTCTCTCTCTTTCTCTCTCTCTCAAATTCTTCCTTCACCTTATTCCATTTAACCTCTTTTGTGGTTAAATAGGTCAACAGAATTTCTTTCTATATTTCATTGTAAGGTATTCTGTTATAAGTCATTCCTTAGCATGAAAAAGTTGTTCTTCCCTGGTTTTCTGAAGAATGTACAGTTGAGTAGCCCTTATGCAAAATACTTGGGACCAGAAGTGTTTCGGATTTGGGATTTTTTCATTTATATTTCATATACACCTCATATACATACCTCAAAGGTAATTTTATACAATTATTTTTAGTGTGCTTGCATTTTGACTGCAGCCTGTCACATGAAGTCAGATGTGGAACTTTTAACTTGTGGCATCATGGTGGTACTCAAGACGTTTGGAGTTTTAGAGCACTTTGGATTCCAAGTTTTTGGATTGGGGTACTCAACATGTTTGTCCAAGGTAGTCCAGGCTATATTTTATGTGATTATGAAATTCCTGGAATTGAGAACAATGACTTCATCATCTCTCTAGCAGACTTTCCTTTTGAAGCTTTCTTAGCATTTGAAAGTCATTGCCCAGCAAATACTACCTGGTTGCAGAAAAAGTGCCAGTAATAGTGTCAAACTCTGAGAACATATGAGCAAATTTCAGGTATCTTTCTTCTTGCCTCTTACATCAGTGACCAGAGAAGAACACTTTCAAATGTCCAATAAATTTCATCTCCAGTCTACCCTTCCCATATTAATAGCCATACTCAAAAGACCTTGCTACTACTGAGTGTGGCAATGGCATCACCTGGACTTTATTAGAAATGCAAAGTCTTAGACCCCGGCTCAGACCCACTGAATCAGAGCATGCATTAATTAAACATTTTAAGTGACACATGTACATAATTATGGTACATACTTATGGGGTACAGTATGATATTTCAATACATATATACAACATATAATGATCAGAGCAGGGCAATTAACATATCTATCGCCTCAAACATTTCTTCTTTCTTTGTATTGGGAATATTCAAAATCCTTTTTACTAGTTATTTAAAAATATTTAATTAATTGTTGTCCATCGTAGTTACCTTATTTTGCAATAGGATATTGGAAGTTATTTTTTCTCTGAGCCTGCATTTCAACAAGATAACTCATATGCAACATAAAGTTCAAGGAGCACTTCTAAAAAATACTGTGTTGGAGTGAGTCTGCCTTCTAGATGCCTGGATAGTGTAAGCTGCTCAGGATTGTACAAAGGCAGCTATATAATAATGGTGGCAGGCATGATGGGGTGGGAAACGTAACAAGGATTATGACAGCACAGAATAATTTCGAAGCCCTCTAATCCTTTTGGAATGTGGGAGGACTCTGGGTGTACCAGCTTCCTAAAGTTTTATTGACTGTGAGAGGAAGCCTGTAGCCTGGGGCAACCTCATCTACCTTCTGAACTGTTAGAGATAGAGCTTAGGTGCTCCAAGTTTGCCCACAATGAATTATTCTAAAATCAATTTACCTAACCACCAGTTTACTTAATAGCAATATCCCCTAATAATACTACTTGCATAAAATTCGATGTTTTTGAAATTCATAACAATTCACATGTGATAGGAAGTTGAATTGGCTTTAGTCAAATTTGGTTTTAGATAAAGCTGCTTTAGGCAAATTTTCACTTACGTATATTAACTCTAGGCAAATTGATTTTTAGATGAATTCACCTGATCCAGGTGTCTTCTGTTGAGAAGGGAACTTAGGATAGGTGGTGGCAATAACCTCCTTCATGGGAATATTTAGTGATTATTTCCATTTCCAGTGATACTGGCTAAGGAGAAGGCTTTTTCATGGCAAGTGGGCTGGGTGGGAGCTTGCTACACTTGTCTTATTAATGGCTCCCTGAGAGATTCATTACATAGCTCATCATCTATTTGGCTGTCTTATTGTGAACAGATGTCTCCACTTATCTGATCCCTGTCTTCTAGGCTCATTCCTTAGCCACAGTTCTCAGTGACTATATGAATTCATGACAGATTTCTTAAAATGCTCATGTGTAGCCTGTGCTCATCAGCTTGGGTCCCCTTATCCCAGTGTGGCTTAAACCAATTTAGGGTTTATCATAGAGCCACATTCCTTTCCTTCACAGTACTCACCCATTTCCAATTTGACATTTGTTAGTGTGATTGTTTTGTGAACATTTTCTTCTCCCACTGGATAGTGAGTTCTGTGAACACATGGACCTTGTTTCTTTTTGCTCATCATTGTACATTCAGAGGCAAGCATAGAGCCAGTGTATTGGAGAGACCTGGTAAATATTTTGGAATGAATGAATGCATACATTTAAAAAACCTCTGTTTTTTATGAACACTAGTAATTTGCATATGGCACACCTCATAGATGATTATGATACATCAAACTGCTTTGACATTGAAGTTGAGAATCATTATTGTAGAAAATAAAAGTTTATCATCAAGGGGGCAATTCAGTAAAAGCAATATTTAAATAATGATAATAATAGCTGACATTTACTGGGTTCTTACAGCATACTGAGGCTGCAGCTGTACCACTGTGGCAACCCATCCTGTCAGATCTTGGAAGCTAAGCAGGGTCAGGCCTGGTTAGTACTTGGATGGGAGACTGTATGGGAAGACCAAGTGCTGTAGGCTTGGGAGAAGGACCCAGAACCCACTCCCCAAAAGCAATCTGACATTGAAAACCCTATGAATAACAGCGAAACAGTAACAATACTGTTTCGCCTGTTGTATGCAGGGTCGCTATGAGCTGGACACCAACTCAGTGGCACCTAACAACAACAGCATACTAGTTATTATAGGCACTTTACAATATAGCATAACCCACTATATTTTTATGGAAAGATCATGCCTTTCTAACAAAAGAATTCAGAAGTCACTAAAGTGGTCACTCTCAGCTTCCAGTATTTTGGAGCCATCAGAACCATGGACAGAGGAAGTCTCTACCATTGCTCTGTTCAATGTGTCAGTTTGTTCTAAGCTCACAGTGGCTGGCCTTACACCCTGTGGAATGTCTGCTTGTGATGCCAGCTTTTACAGGTGGGTAGGAGTTAGGTTATGGGACAGGTAAGTTTGTGCTGATTCTCATGCTTCCATCACCCAATAACACCCGGCTTATGCATCATTGTCCTTAGCTTTGTGTCTTTGCTCAAGTTATCTAACTTCTCTCTGGCTTATTTTCTTCATTAGTTAAATGAAGATAATGATTGTACTCCCTTCCACAGAGTTATTCCACAAATCACTGAAATATTGTGTATAAAGTACTTATCACGTTAGAAGGGAGTAAGATTTGATAAATGCTAGTAATTGGTATACATATTACAATTATATAAATGGTGCTTTTACTAAATTTCCTCTTTGATGAGGAACTTTTTCTTTAATAGTGATTCTCAACTTCAGTGTCATAAACCTTTGGTGTATCACAGTCACCTCTCAATTTGCCACAGGTAATTTGTTAGTTACTAAAATCAAGACATCTGTTACTCCATTTATTCCAAAAATACTTGCTGTGTCTCTCCAATTTGCTAGGCTCTGTGTTAGCCTTGGATGATATGATGATAAGCAATAGCAGACGAGGTCTGTGTACTCAGAGTCCATGGAGGAGACACAGATGTTAACAAAATATGAAGAAAATTTAGAAGTAGAAACAGAGACAATTGTGAAGGAAAAGAATGTAGTATCTTGAAAAGACCTAGGTGGTGGTGTGGAGTGAATATCTTATGTTCCTGGAGAGTGACTTTTAAGGTGAGGGATAGAGCATGAGGAATAGAAGTTAGTTAGGTAAAGAAATGTAGTGAGACTGTTCCAGATACAAGAACAAGTATTTTATGGTAGATGGGAGCTTGGTAAGTATGAAGACTTGAGAGAAGATTGTGGTGAAGAGAGCAAGTGGAAAGTGAGCAAACTAAAACTGGAAAGATGGGCAGATGCCAGAGCATGTGGGTTCTTAAAGACTATGTTTAAGAATTCCATGCTTAAGTTCAGTAGCAATGAAAAGTCATTAATGGATTTTGGTGTGGTTGGAAGGGTTAATAACTTCACTGGATTTTTATTTTCAAAAGATGCCACAGGCTGTAGAATGGATTGGAATGGGCTACAGTGGGTTTATCAAGACTTCATAGGAGGCTATTTAGTTGCTAGTAAGAGATGATGATGGCAAAGATAGGGATGACAGCAATGGAGAGGAGGAGTGGATGGGTATGTAGATACCTGGAAATAGAAGTAACAGAACTTGCTGATGGTTTACGCATCAGGCACAGGGGAGAGAAAGATATCAAGGACAATGTTTAATTTTTTAGCTTTCTTTCTCGTGTCAGCTATAGTGGATAGGCACTAGATTTAGGGAGAAATACGAGGAATTATAGCTCTGGCATACTGAGATTGAGGGATCCACGTAGAGTTGTTGGGTCAGCTATATGAGTAGACACTTCCGAAGGCAGATCTAAACTAGAGATATAAATTTGGGATATATTTGTGTAAAAAAAGTACACTAGAAAACTAGAGTGCAGATAGAGCCATTGATTTGATGTGCTTTCTTTCTTTTTTTCTTTTATCTTTTTTATTAATAAATGTTAGTGGAGTACAGAGTAGTAAGGCTTTTGCTATTTCCATTGTGTACCTATTACATTGTTATTGGTTACACTACATCAACTTACATAATTTAGGAAACCATTTGATTAATATATGGTAAAAATCACATGTAATTATGAGTTATATTCCTTGTTTTTTCTCATGCATTCATGTAGTTGCAGATTTGATGTGCTTTCTGAGAGAAGGATAAAGGATTGGAATTGGAAGCTCATACCAGACATTTTGCATAATTGGTGCCAGTTGTGGGAATGTTTTGTGCTCATTAACATTCCCTGTCTGTTTATCATGGCAGAAAATCATTTGAGAACTACTAGGCAGGATAAGAACTACACATCAGAGCTTGTTTCTGTGAATCCAGCCACAGTTTACTCTCTTGGCTCCTTCACAATTCCTCTGTTCTCTTTGCAAATATCTTCAGTGTTGCTCTTCATACCTGTTCCTTTTCTGTTGCCTCAGTAAGCCATACATGTTTGTTCCTCTGTGTCTTTACTTTCTTTTCTCCTTCCTGAAGCACTATCCTTATCTCCTCCCCTCAATCTAAATAATTCTTTACATCTATTTTCATTTAGAAACTGTCCTGAATCACCAGTCAAGAATAGATTTCCCTCCTTTTTAATGATCAAGCCTGTATTGTCTACTTTTTTCTGTCAGCTTTTACTTTACCATATAAAGTGACATGTACATTCTTGAAGACAGCCATGTGTCTTTGTATTAATTAATGCTTCATAGTTACTTAACGCTTAATGTCATCCCTTTCATATGAATTTTAGTCTTGTTTTCACAGTATGTAAGCTTGTCTTAGCCTTGAGCAATTAGGCCTTTAGTTATAATCTGAACTTGTGCTATAAAAAAGTGAGTGATTTTGAGTGGGGGCATACGTATCAAATTGAAAATGGTAGGGATAAAGAAGTTGTATATATAAGAAAGATTTCTTGTTACATTAAGTGAAAAGAAAAGAGTGTAGAACGGTGAGAATAATATGTTATCATTTGTGTTGTAAAGGTGGGATGAATAATACATTCATACTTGCTTTCATAGCATAAAAACCTTTGGAAGATATGATAGCCTCTTGAACAAATGATGCATGAAATAATGGACATTTGTATGTAAAAATGAACCTTCATATAGAGCTTATACTTTACACAAAATTAACTCAAAATGAATCATACAAAGTAATGTAAACTGCAAAAATATAAAACTCCTAGAAGAAATAGAGACCCTCATAGAGTATTCAATGGCGGATTGATTTCTCCGGATTGTTTTGTGAGTGGGTTGCCATGTCCTCCTCCCATTTTTGCCATGCTGAAGATCAAACCCAGGGCCTCAGAGAGTTCAGAGCAGCGATCTACCAACTGAACTAAATCCCGATAAAAAAGAAATGAACAATCAAGCTAGGCAAAGACATAGATCAATCTTAAATGCATATTACTAAGTGAAAGGACCGAGTCTAAACAGGTTATATACTGTATGATTCCATTCATATGTAATTAGGGAAAAGGAAAAAAGATGATAATGAATTGAGTGATTTCCAGGGCCTAAAACTTTGGGGGAGTGTTAAATAGATAAAGAATAGAGGAAAGTTTCAGGAACTGAAAATTTTGGGTATGATTCTGTAATGGTAGACTCATGACATTATGCATTTTACAAAACCCACATAATCTTACCACACAAAGAGTGAACCTTAATGTATGCATATTTTGAAAACTCCTTTCATGGATCAGGGGATCCTGGGATGAGATGCAGAAGGTAACACAACTGTTAACTATAGTACAAATGTGTGAAACCTTCTCAACAAAGCAGATTGGGGAAGGGGAGTTGACTTTGGTAACTTTGGAAATGAATGAGGTCTGAAGGATTAAAGGCAAAAGGAACTATATATGGGCAAAACAATTCACTCTAGTTGATAAAGTTATTTACATGACATGGGTTAACAATTCAAAAAGTACTATCTATGTATACTGAAAGTTTATGATTAAATGGATGATAGATCATGGGAGATTATCCATAAGCATGGAACAGAGATCAGAATAATCTATGTGGTAATGGATTAGAATTTAAATTATCTGTATGAACTCATGTTTATCTTAATTTAAGTGAATATGGATACATATAGAAATATTTGTAGATATGTGGGTATATATTGTTATATATACTTATGTTTCTTTGCCCTACCAGCTGATAAAACCTAGAAGCAACAATATACCAGTATATATGAGCCCATGTAATACCAGACCTTGGTTTCAAATATCATTATTTAATAAAAGGAATTATGTTTCATTGAAGAAGTGGTTGATTTTTAGCACTGGGTCAGGAAATACATAAATTACATATTGAGAATCATATAATACCAGAAAGTAAAGAAATCTCAGAATAAAACAAATTGAAATTTAGAAAATTCAGTTTAAATTTAAATTTTAAATTTTAAAACACAATCCCAATGGTGGTAGTATATCAAAGAAGCTAACAGAAGAACTTCCAAGGACTAAAGATGCAATAATTTGAGCAACAGAATAAGCAAACTTGAGCTGGATTTGGCGGTGCACACCTATAATCCCTGGGGCTGGGATTTAGCTCAGTTGGTAGAGCACTGTGCTGCAGTCTTTGAGGTCCCAAGTTCAATTCCCAGCACCACAAAAATGGGAGAAGAGCCTGGCAAATCCACTCCCAAGGCAATCCTGAAACAGTCAGCCATTGAAAACCCTATGAGGGTTGCTATGAGTCGGATACCGACTTGACGACACCTAACAACAACAACAACCTATAATCCCAGGACTTGGGAGGTGAGGCAGGAGGATCATGACCTCCAGGCCAGCCTGAGCTCCATAGTGATTACACTGTCTCTAAACACCAACCAACCAACCAACTAAGCAGCAAACTAAAAAACAAACAAAAACCCAACCCTCTAGCCCCAAAATAAACAAAATAACTTTGTATGGGATTATAACACAGAGAATAAAATGATAACCAATGAGACCATTCTGACATAAATAAATATTTGAATAAATAAAAATGGGGAAAATAGATCTACCACGTAGTACAATTCCAAATAATTTATATAAATATTTCTACCTTCAAGGTGGTGGAGGTTAACTCCCTACTCCTTAAGTATGAGATGCAGACAGCAAATTCCTTCCAAAGAGTAAAATAGAGAAATAGGAGAGAAGAGAGTAACTTTACAGTAGAAAGTCCTAAGAAACACGACCTCAGCAAGGTAGGTATACACCAAGATTAACAGCAGCAGTGGTATAATGTAAATAGGATGCATTCTTGGTATATCATGAGGATCACACTTTACCTCTGTGGTCTTCATCCCTAAAACTCACAACCCAAGTGTAACATGACAAATGTTACACAAATCTCAACTGGTAAAAAAGACCTGATCAGTACTCCCCTAAACTGTGATGATCAGAAAAGACAAGATAAGCCTTAAATGGCACAATCAAAAGGAGCCTAAGGAGAAATTATGACTAAATCTAATGTAGTATCCTGCATGAGATTTTGGGACAGAAAAAGGATAATAAGCAAAAAGTAAGGAAATGAGAGGGAGTAGGACCTGGTGAGCCACTCCCGAAACAACTAGCCATTGAAAATCCTATGGATAGCAAAGAAACACTGTCAGATATAGTGCTGGAAAATGAGCCCCCCAGGTTGGAAGGCACTCAAAAGACTAGTAGGGAAGAGTTGCCTCTGCCAAGTAGAGTCTACCGTGATGAGGGAAATGGAGTAAAACCCCAGGGTGTTCAATGTGATGATGTGACACGACTCAAAATGAGGAGAAACAACTGTAAAAATCCACTAATAATTGGAACATGGAATGTATGTAGTATGAATCTAGGAAAATTAGAAATCATTAAAAGAGAAATGGAGCGCATAAACATTGACATTCTAGGTATCAGTGAGCTAAAATGGACTGACATAGGCCATTTTGAGGCAGACAATCATATGGTCTACTATGCTGGGAATGATAAACTAAAGGGAAATTGGGTTGCATTCATCATCAAAAAAGACATTTCAAGATCTGTCATGAAATACAATGTTGTCAGTGATAGAATAATATCCATACGCCTACAAGGAAGGCCAGCTAATATGACTATTATTCAAATTTATGCACCCACCACTAAGGGCACAAATGAAGAAAGGGAAGATTTCTATCAGCTTCTGCAATCCGAAATAGATCAAACATGCAATCAAGACATACTGATAATCACTGGTGACTGGAATGCAAAGGTTGGAAACAAACAAGAAGGCTCAGTCGTTGGAAAATATGGTCTTGGTGACAGAAATGAAGCTGGAGATCGCATGATAGAATTTTGTCAGGCCAAAGACCTTTTCATTGCAAATACATTTTCTCAACATCATAAACAGAGACTATACACATGGACTTCACCAGATGGAACATATAGGAATCAAATTAACTACATATGTGGAAAGAGATGATGGAAAAGCTCTATACAAAAAGTCAAAACAAGACCAGATGCTGACTGTGAATCAGACCATCAACTTCTCATATGCAAGTTCAAACTGAAGCTGAAGAAAATTAGAATAAGTATACAAGAGCCATGGTATGACCTTGAGTTTATCCCACCTGAGTTCAGAGACCACCTCAAAAATAGGTTTAATGCATTAGACACAAATGATAGGAGACCAGAAGAGTTGTGGCATGACATAAAAGATATCATTCAAGAAGGAAGCAAAAAGTTCTTAAAAAGACAAGAAAAAAAGAAAAGACCAAATTACATGTCAAAAGAGACACTGGACCTTGCTCTCGAATGTCCAGCAGCTAAAGGAAAAGGAAGACATGATGAAGTTAAGGAACTAAACAGAAGATTTCAGAAGGCAGCTCGAGAAGACAAAAACAAATATTATAATGACATGTGCAAGGAGCTAGAGGCAGAAAACCAAAAGGGAAGAACACACTCTGTGTTTTTCAAACTTAAGGAAGTGAAGAAAAAATTCAAGCCTCTAGTGGCAGTAGTGAAAGATTCTACAGGGAAAATATTAAATGATGCAGGAAACATCAAAAGAAGATGGGTAGAATACACAGCGTCATTATACAAGAAAGAATTGGTAGATGACCAACCATTCCAAGAGGCTGCATATGAAGAGGAACCAATGGTGTTGAAGGACGAAGTGGAAGCTGCCTTGAAAGAACTGGCCAAACACAAGGCTCCAGGAATTGATGGGATATCAATAGAGATGTTTCAACAAACAGATGCAGCACTGGAGGTGTTAATATGTTTATGCCAACAGATTTGGAAAACAGCTACTTGGCCAACTGACTGAAAGAGATCCATATTTGTGCCTATTCCCAAAAAAGGGGATCCAACTGAATGTGCAAACTATCGGACAAGATCATTAATATCACACACCAGCAAAATTCTACTAAAGATCATTCAGAAGCGACTGCAGCAGTATATACACAGGGAATTACTGGAAAATCAAGCAGGATTCAGAAGAGGGCGGGGAACCAGGGACATCATTGCTGATGTCAGGTGGATATTAGCTGAAAGCAGAGAATATCAGAAAGATGTCTATCTATGTTTTATTGACTATGTGAAAGCATTTGATTGTGTGGATCATAATAAATTATGGATAACACTTCGGAAAATGGGAATACCAGAACACCTAATTGTGCTCATGAGAAATCTGTACATGAACCAGGAGGCAGTTGTTTGACTAGAACAAGGAAACACTGACTGGTTTAAAGTTGAGAAAGGTGCGCATCAGGGCTGTATACTTTCACCCTATCTCTTCAATTTATACACTGAGCAAATAATCCAAGAAGCTGGACTTTATGCGGAAGAATGTGGCATCAAGATTGAAGGAAGACTCATTAACAACCTGCGTTATGCAGATGACACAACTCTGCTTGCTGAAAGTGAAGAGGATTTAAAACATTTACTGATGAAGATCAAAGATCATAGCCTTCACTACGGGTTACGACTAAACATCAACAAAACAAAAATCCTTACGACTGGGTCAGCGTGCAACTTCACAATAAATGGAGAAAAGATTGAGGTTGTCCAAGATTTTGCTTTGCTTGCCTCTATAACCAACACCCATGGAAGCAGCAGTCAAGAAATCAAAAGACACATTGCTCTAGGAAAAGCTGTGGCAAAAGATCTCTTTAGAGTATTGAAAAGCAAAGATGTCACATTGAAGTCAAAGGTGCGTCTGACTCATGCCATGGTATTTTCAGTTGCATCATATGGTTTTGAAAGCTGGCCATTGAACAACGGAGATAGGATGCTTTTGAATTGTGGTGCTGGAGATGTCTATTGAATATACCATGGACTGCCAAAAGAACCAACAAATCTGTCCTAGAAGAAGTTCAACCAGAGTGCTCCTTGGAAGCAAGAATGGCCAGACTGCCTCTTACATATTTTGGACATGTAGTCAGGAGAGATCAATCCCTGAAGAAGGACATCATGTTTGGGAGAGTGGCAGGTCAATGCAAAAGAGGAAAACCCTCCACCAGATGGATTAACACAGTGTCTGCAACAATGGGCTTAAACATAAATAAGATGGTTTGCCTGGCACAGAATCAGCAAGTGTTTTAGTCTGCTGTACATATGGTCGCTATGAGTTGGACTCGACTGGATGGCACCTAACAACAACAACAACAAGGAAATGAGAATAAAGTATAGACTTTCTTGTTTTTAGATGCCATCGAGTCCCATCTGACTCATAGTGACCCTCAGAAGGTTTTAATGGGTGACTGTTTCTGGATTGCCTTCGGAGTCGATTGCCACATCCTTCTCCCACTTTTGCGGTACTGGGAATTGAACTCCAGACCTCAGAGACTTCAAAGCAGCGCTCTACCAACTGAGCTAATTCACACCTGTGTAGACTTTAGTTAAGACTAATACATTAATATTGGGTTATTAATTGTGATAAATGCACCATACTAATATAAGACATGGGACTTGGGTTTAGCTCAATTGGTGGAGTGCTTCTCTGCATGCTCTGAGTCCCTGGGTTTGATCCCCAGCAGTGTAAAAATGCAAGAAGGATCAGAGAAGATCCTGGCAGCTCACTCCTAAAACAATCTTGAAACAATCAGCCATTGAAAACCCTATGAATAGCAGTGAAGCACTGTCATATTGCTGGGCATGGCACAGTGTCAAGGAGTGTTTCATTCTGTTGTACTTAGTCATTATGAGTCTGACTGGACTCAACAGCATTTAACAACAACAATGTAAGATGTAAATAATAGGGGAAATCGAGTGCGGGTTACATAGCACGCTGTATTATCTTTGCAATTGTTCTGCAAATCTATAGCTATTGTATAAGCTCTTATGAAATGCTTTGAAGGGATGGTTAAGATACTGATAATATTGGTTGTCTATGAAGGACTTTGTGTACTGGGTAGAGCAGATATAGGGTGGGGTAAAATTTGTCAGTGATTACTTTTATGGATGTTGTTGTTGTTGTTGTTAGGTGCCGTCGAGTCGGTATCTGACTCATAGCGACCCTCTGTACAACAGGGGAAACACTATTGTCAGTGCTTCTCTGCTGTTCATAGGGTTTTCAATGGCAGATTGATTTTTGGGAGTGGGTTGCCAGGTCCTTCTCCCATTTTATGGATACACATATATATTTTTGAAACATGGAGGTAAAAATTTCAATAAAATTTAAAAAATTGATGATTGTGTTTCTTGTTTGGAAACAATAATATTCCTTCACTTTGAGTTTTAATAAAAATGTAGAAAAACTGTTGTATATGTGCTGGCCACAATTACAACTATAACAAACACTATTATTTTGCTCCCATTTCTCAAATCTTAATATTTATAAGCATCTTAATTTTGAGTTCTGAGAGATCTAGAGCATTAACTTAGAGTTAAGATAAAATGCAAGTTGTGAAATTCTAAGCTACATACCTTGGACGTGGTTGGTTCACATGTATTTTTATTTGGTTTTATTGCAGGGATTGATAAAAAAAAAACCTACCTTTTTCCCTTGTCACTATAAAAGATCTTATTAATTGCTTTCATTTTAAATTTCTCCCAATTAAACATATATTTTTTCTATCTTAACTTTCCTAAAGTTCCATGTCTCCCTATTTGTTCTCAGCATCTTGGGAAAGTAGAAGTCAACCTTTACTTTTGTGAGGACAGCATGACTATTCCACATAGACTTTAAAGACTGTGATAGAACTGTTTTGAATTAATGTGAAGAGTCTTATTTTACATTTCATTTGAGAGTGAATGTTTTATTTTCAATAGCAGGCAGTTTATAGTTGCTATCACTGTTAATCTTTTGGTAGATGTTTGCTAAGAGGATTGAATACAGAACTAATATGTAACTTTACAATACACACACAAACACTAGGTCATGTCTAAGCAAGAGAAAGAAGGCAGATAAATACTTTTTTGTGAGAAAAGGCAGGATGTATATGCTTTTGGCAGCATCACACTTCTGTGAGGCTGTTTATTTCCACAGATTGGGGAAGAGATAAGAAAGGAAAATTGAAATCAATATTGGACACAAGGTACTTTGTAAGGTGATTTACAAATGCTATGTCATTTTATGCAAACCCTGCAAAGTAGACGTTTGATTTTCTACTAAATGAAGGGAAGAAAGCATAAGGGAATGATGTGTTTGACTCATATAAATGCACAGACTAAATGGCTGAAGCAGAGGTTGGACAGAAATTGGCTGTACTTGGAAGCCCTTTTGTATCTAACCTATATTTTCTTATGTTTATTCTCCTTCTACAATACCACATTGCTCTGAATAAAGGAAACAGAAGGTAGGAGTATCAGAAATGTGTCCAGGTAATTAGGACTTTCTTGTAATTTAGTCAGACTGCTCTATTGACTGGGAAGGCACTTGGAGCTGGAGTCCACAGAAGGCATTTGATCCATGAAAGGGCTTTCTATTCATGTGAACATGAAGCTTGAGGCCAACATGTTGGGGCTTAATGTAAGAAAAATAATAGATCAATGAGAAAGATACTAAGGTATTTATTTCTTTGAAAAGCTGCTGAAAACTACATACTTTAAAAGATATGAAGATTTGTAGGTATTAAGTTACATTTTGGGGTTAATTCCATCTTTTAGCTTTAAAATAATTTATCTTTATTGTAAGTTGACCATTTATCATTCTATAAATTTATGGGGTACAAAGTGATGTTATGATTTGTGAACAGAGTACAGAATAAGTTAGCTAACATATCCATCAACTTAAATACTTAAAATTTTTTATGTGGAGAGCATTTGAAATTTGCTTTGTTTTAAAGCAATGTTGAAATGCACAGCATTCTATTACAACCTATATTTACCATGATGTGTAATAGAACAAAAAATCATATTTTTTGGTCTGAAATTTTATGCTCTTTAATACTTATCTCCCTATTTCCTCCAACCCTCAGCCTCTGTGACCTCCATTCTTCTCCTTGCTTCTATGAGTTTGCTTTTTATTGCACATGTAAGTGAAAATATACAGTATTTTTCCCCTTTCTTCCTTCCTTCCTTCCTTCCTTCCTTCCTTCCTTCCTTCCTTCCTTCCTTTCTCTTCTTTCTTTTGTACTGGGGGTGTTGAACTCAGGGCCTCATGCATGCTAGGCAGGTCCTTGACCAATGAGTTGCAACTTCAGCCCTTGTTCTTTTTTGTTTTGAGACAGTCTCATTAAATTGTGCAAGTTGCCTCTGACCTTGAACACATAGTCCTCCTGTCTCAGCATGCAGAATCACTGAGATTACAGACATGCATCATGGTACTCAGTTTAACATTTTTGTCTTTCTATATCTGTCCTAGTTCACTAGTATAATAGTTTCTATTTTCATCCATGTTGTTGAAAATGACAGAATTTCCTTCTGTTTTTAAAGGCTGTCACTGTTTGCCAATGACATGCTCTTATATAGAGAAAACCATATAAACTCCATCAAAAAATGTTAGAACTAATAAATGAATACAAAAATGAACTCACAAAAATCAATAACATTTCTATACACTAACAATGAACTAGCCTTTAGAGGTACCACTGTGGCATCTGATCCCATCAGATCTCAGAAGCTAAGCAGGGTCGGGCCTTGTTAGTACTTGGATAGGAGACCATCTGGGTACACCAGGTGCTATAGACTTAGGAGAAGGACATGGCAACCTACTCCCAAAAAAACAACCAACCATTGAAAACCCTGTGAATAGCAGACAAGCACTAACAATACTGTTTCATCTGTTGTATGTAGGGTCACTATGAGTTGGACACTGACTTGGTGGCACCGAACAAAAATGAACTATCAGAATTACATTTTTTATAAGTTAGAAGAAAATGTATAGTTACAAATCTTCAGGGCTATTTATACACAGAAATTTGTCACTTTGAGATTTGATTATCTGGCCAAGAACTCCAGGCATTTAGTAAGGCCATCCTTAAATTATACTGGTAGTTTCAAATTTTGAAGGTCAAAATATGTGTACTCACAGTCAGAGTGTTCCAATTTCTGTTGGCATAAAAAACCAACACCAAATTATTTATACTCACAGATTTTAGGAGTGATGAATTTGGACAGAGCTCAGAAGAGGTAGCTTATCTCCTTTCCATAATGTTGGTGGCTTCAGCTGGGGAAATCACCTGGAGACATTTCCACTCACATATGTAGCACTCATAGTGACTGTTGGTTGAGATCTCAGTTGGGGTTGTTGCCAAGAGCACCTATTGCTGCCTCCCCAAATATGGTCAGGGCTTCCTCACAGCATGGTAGCCCCAAGGATAGTTTAACTTCTTATAAGGTGACTCAGAGCTTTAAGCACAAGTATTCTGGTATGCAAGGTAGAAACTGTATTTATTCATTTGTGACCCAGCCCTGGAAGTTACCAAGCATTACTTTTCCCCTCAAAATACTGATAAGGTCACCCAGATGGTAGGGAAGGGGGTATAGGACAAACCTTCCAGTGAGAGGATGCCAAGATTACTTCAAAGATTAGCATGTAATAGGGGACATATTATTGTGGCTATCTTTAGAAAATACAATTTGCCAAACAGAGACTTAGGCTGTGTAAGGCAGGTTATCTGTCATATACAGGACAGGAGATGACTGTGTTCATGCCTCTTGACATTTCTTTCTATTTATAGGTAAGTTATAACTTTGTGTCCATGGTTACTTCTCAGTTTTCTGCCTTTCTCTTCAGTTTTATGTTCCTATGCCTTTCTTTCATGGGTCAAGTTTGTCTAAAAACCGCTAAGTATGTTTATTTTTATTGGTATATGTTTATTTTTGTTTATATCCATATTCAATGTTAGTCTATTTGAAGAATGCTATCTCTGATCCATTCAGTCACTTATAGATCCAGTCTGATCTCCTCTAATGATGCCACCGCCTGCAGAGGCCTCAGAATTCTCCATTGGATTCTCTGCAACTGGCATGGGTTAGGCACATGATATTTTTTTCTTTTACTGCCTGGACCTGCATATTATTTATACACATCATTCTGTCCATGATTTATTGGTTACAGCTCTGGTCCCTTCTAGGTTCAAGAAGTCAGAAATATAGTCTATCATATGGCCAGGCAGAAGGACAGGCCTGGGTATTAGCTATATCTGCTACATCTGCCATCTCTTACCATCCTTCCTCTAGGTTACTAAGAAGCTGGGATCTTGAAGGTCAACAGAAATGTCAAGGGCTGAATGAAACTAACTGTTCACCCAATCAATCAGTTTATTTTTAAGTTTATCAGTTTGTAAAGTAGAATATGAAATATAGGAGTCTAGACTGGAACTAGACCTTAAAGATGATTTAGTTCAAAGATTCTTAACTATTTATTTTTTGAAGTGAATCTCTTTTATCCAAATGAAATCTTTGGGAAACTCCAATTTATAAAATAGATGAAAATAAAGCTGCTGTAGTTCAAAGAGGTTGTAGCTCCATATTTTACTCTGTCACAGATGCTAAGGTCCTTCCAAGGAATCACAGGACTCTGTGGATCAGATTCAATCATTTTATTTGACAGACAAGAGACACTGTGCAGGGAGGCAGGGACATGATTTTTTGAAAATTACATGATCTCATGGAAGGACTATGGATGTGGCCATTTTTACTTGTGTAAACATGATGCTTGGGGATGTTGTTGGGGACTGATGCAAGAAAGAAGGCTGAAGGTTGAATTTCAAGTCCCAGTATTTCCAGGCCAGTCCTCTTTGGACTTCTGCTTACTTCAAAACTGTGCCATTGCCTCTCTTTCAGTACACATAGTCTTTGAGAAGGCTGAGGTTTAGCTCAGTGAGAAGAGCACTGCTCCACACTATCTGAGGACGTGGGTTCGATTTCCAGGACCACAAAAATGGGATAAAGATGTGGTAATCCATTCCAGAAGCAATCCCCAAATAATCAGTCATTGAAAACCCTATGTGGGTTGCTGTGAGTCAGACTAGACTTAACAGCACCTAACAACAACAACAACAACAACAACAACAACAACAACAACAGTACCAACAACGTCTTTGAGCCTCCCAATCTGACTTAGGACACAGTATGGCTGCTTGGTGTGTTGCCTTCTTCTCTTCAAAATCCCAGTACTGGACAAAGGTCCAGGAGAAGGAAAAGGGCCTCCACATGAGCAACTGCATTTCTCTCTGGGTGCTGATAGGAGCATGGGGGCTGGGGCTGACACCTGGGTCTATAGAAGGATGACGTGGAAGGACCGGCATCGTGGAGACCACAGAAGAGGACTACTTGAGTGCATCTGAACCCCCTTGCCCTCTGATCCTTATATGACCCCTGTCCCCAGAACAGAGCAGAGTGGTGGAAAGATGAGTCCTAGTATTCAGCAGACCTGGATTTTAATCATAGGAGTTATGTGAGTTCAGGCAAGGAATGTTATCATTTTGAATCTGTTTTCACTCTTATGATATGGATATAATAATAACTGTTATGTAAGATTATTGGCAGAATTAAAGATAATATGTTTAAAACACTGAATAGTAGAAAGTTGTGGGATACTTGTATTAGAAGCACTCACTTTGTTGTCCACCAGACCCAGGTTCAAGTCATAGTTCTGCCACTCATCGCTGTATGAGATTCAGGTCCTTAGTTTCCTATCTGTAAAATGAGGTAGTAGTTAGAAGTAGGGACTTGGGTTGCTGCATAAAGCACGAACCTTAGAGCCATCCGGTTCTTTAAATGCTAGTTCTGCTCTTATCTGCTCATGTAGTCTTGGGCAAGTTATTTAATTGGTCAGTGTCTTGGTTCCATCCCACATGAAATAGAGATGCAAATAGTTAATAATTTTTAAGGTCATCTTGAAGATTAAGTAAATATTTGTATAATAATGGTCAGCCTGCAGTCAGTACTATACAAGTATTTGTTAAAGCAAATTGACAAATACTTATCACAGGTTTGTGGTGGGATTATTTTGACCTATAGGCAGTTCTTCCGATAATAAGTGCTCAATAAATACTGCTATTAGTTCATAGGGGGCTGGGATTTAGCTCAGTTGGTAGAGCACTGCTTTGCGGTCTCTGAGGTCATGGGTTCGATTCCCAGCACCACAAAAATGGGAGAAGGATGTGGCAATCTACTCCCAAGGCAATCCTGGAACAATTAGCCATTGAAAACCTTATGAGGGTCTCTATGAGTCAGCTACAACCCGATAGCACCTAACAACAACAATATTAGTTCATAACTAATGTTAATTTATTGTTTTTATTATAATTATTATCAGTCATTAAGTCAGAGTTATCCTTTATTCAGGTCCTACAAAATTGTAGGGACAATACTGTAAAACTAATTTTTCATACATTACCTTTGGAATTTTTCAGGATTTAGGGAACTGGTCTTCCCAGGTACTCTGTCTGTACGTACAGTAACTTGTTTCCCTGCATGGATGGGCGATAAGTAGCTAGAGGCCTGCCTGGCTTTCTGCTTGTACCAAGAATCTTGCCAGAGGTAAACACTGAATAGATGTGTAGCCTTGTTTACTAAATCTGTCTTTTGTTGACATCCCACTCAGACTTCCAGAAAGCAATTATTTGTTCAGGGTCACAGAGAGGACACTGTTGGAATGTAAGCAGGTATAGCACTAACTCTGGAGTTCTTTGTGTTATGATGGATTTCTCTAGATAGACCATAGATATCCTGGCTAGAGGATATAGCTGGGAAAGAAGGCTTTCCTAAGAAACTTCTTACCTTTGCTAATGAATTAATACTGGTTATTATTTAAAAGGAGTTTTTACTATTTTCATACTGTACTATATATAGAAGCTATAGTCAGTTTAACATTTTGAATATACCTTCCCTTCCAATCTCTCTCTCTCTCTCTCTCTCTCTCTCTCTCTATATATATATATATATATATATATATATATACACACACACACACATACACATATACATATATACATATATACACATATATGTATGCATGTATATATATACACACATATGTGTACATATATATATGTATATTTAGGTAAAGTGCTACTCTGCACTCTCTGAGGCCCTCAGTTCAATTGTCAGCCCTGCAAAAATGGAAGAAGGATCAGGCAGCCTTCTCTTGAAACAATCAACCATTGAAAGCCTTATGAATAACAGACAAGCACTGACATAATACTGGGCATGGCACTGTGTCAAGGAGTGTTTAAGTCTGTTTTATATATAGGGTCCCCATGAGTCAGACTCAACTCGATGACACCTAACAACAAATATATGTGTGTGTGTGTATAGTACATACATATATATGTGTGTGTGTGTGTATTATATATAATCTTAAAATGGGATATATTGGATATATTGGTATCAGTTTTGGAGAAAATGATAAACGCTTTAACAAAAATGACTTGTATGATCTTGTTGTACTTACACTATTTGAAATTATTGTTCTTGAATTTTTCTTCTAAATATACCGTGGAATTCAGATAATCCCATGAAATTTGACTTCAGTGCCTGGTAATACTGGTTGTACATAGTACCTAAATGTGAGATTTAGGGGATTATTCAGATTCTGGTAAAGGGCCTGCCTACCACTTAAGCAAAGGTTTGGGATTAAGAAATTGAGCTATGAAAACATAGAATTGGAAAGATTTGCCTTCATAGCATTTTATGTGAGAAGACTTAGGTTGTTCATTGATGAGAAACTCAGTATGAACATTAGGAGGCATTCGGAGTTGTACATAGCCCACAGCAAAGCAGGTGATAATGTCACTGTGTTTTGCATTAGAGTACATCTGCACAACGGTGTTTAGTCCCCCCTGCTGTAGTTAAGTGGAAAATGGATTCATCTGACCATGCCTAGAGCATGGTGACCAATATGCACAAGTATGTAGAAAGAGGAATAAGGTAGAATCCTTTCCCAGGAAGGGTTCATAGTCTAGGTGGGAGATAGGAGTATAAAAGAGGAATGGTTGGCCTAGAAAAGAAAAAAAGTTTTGGAGGGAATACCATTGTTTTTTTCTACTATTTGCAGGATATGCAGACTTTTCTGGGAGCCAGAGCAGTTCATTGGAATAGCACTCTTGGTTGAGGCCCAAGGCTAAAGGGGGAAGTACTGCTCACAAAATCTGGCTCGTCGTTTTATCACTCATAATGCTCCTCTTCTCACCCCTGTCTTCAGACTCTCAGGAAGACCCTGAAGTACTTGGGGCCTGCAGAGTAAGGACTGTCAGGGCTAGATTGCTCATTAGACACTTGCTTATGATCATTTCCAATATGCTTCCTCTCCCTGCCAGCACCACATGACTCCTAGTCACCAGCTTGCAGCATCAACTTCTGCTCCCCTCATCATGAGCAGCTGGGCAGGAAGTAAAGCAACACCTGGTGCCCTTCACTGCAGTACTTCTTAAACTTTGATGTACACACAAATCATGTAGGAGCCTAATTGAAATGCAGGTTCTGATTCTGTAAGTCTTGGATGGGGCCTGGTAATGATCTAATATGGCTAGACTTTAGAGCACATGTATCTTTTTTTTTTTTCCTTTTTGCTGTGACTAAATATCTGAGAGAAACAATTTAAAAGAGGAGGGATTTATTTGGCTCATGGTTTCAGAGGTGTTAGTCCCTGGTCAACTGACTTCATTGCTGTGGGCCTGTGGTGGGGCAGAGCATCAAGGAGGTGGAGGTGTGGTGGAGGAGGCTGCTCAACCTGTGGTGGCTCAGAGGCAAGGGGAAGGCAGGTCCCACCTCTATTAGCAGGGGGTTATTGCCTCAAAATACTGCCTTATTCCCCTCTTAGTCTTCAAGAAACATTTTATCCAGTGTCACTTAGCCATCCCATGTTTTTGTCATCCCTAGGGACATTTTGCCTGCAGCTATACCACTATGGCATCTGATTCTGTCAGATCTTGGAAACTAAGCAGGGTTGGACCTGGTTAGTACTTGGAAACGAAACAGCCTGGGAACACCAGGTGATGTAGGCTTGGGAGAAGGGTCCAGCAACCCACTCCCCCCAAAAAAATCAATCCACCATTGAAACCCATATGAATGACAGAGAAGCACTGACAATAGTGTTTTGTCTGTTGTACACAGGGTCACTATGAGTCAGACACTGGCTCGATGGCACCTAACAACAACAAGGGACACTTTAGCAGTTATCTAACATTTTTTTTTCAGAAATATATCATCTTGGATTTCATCCAACTTGTCTGAAATATATCACTTTTTGAATGTATGCAGGATTCTGTCAGAAACTTCACCCTAAGATACAAGTATCTACTTGCATAACATTAGGGTAGGTTTCCTTTCTTGTAGCTGTCTATTTGGGATTACTACAAGGTGATCACTCCAATGCTTTGTAAAGTGATCTTTAAATGATCTATTTATAATACATTAAGCACTTGCTCAATGAGGCTATAACCCTAGGAATAATGATTGAATCTGGTTAAATGTATTTACCTCACTTAATGATTTCATTGGTGAATCTCTGTGAACATTCTAATTGTCATTGATTGAAGTCCTTTCAAGGTCAGGTCCCTTCCCCAAGAGCCAATTATTGGTCAAAATAAAGTAATTGAGAGATTTCTTCTGATGTGTGAGTCTTGGTGAGATCTCAAATAATAGACTCATGGTGCTTTTCTGTACTAGATCTGTGTGGTTGTGGGAAAAGTTTTTAATATCTTTGATCATGGGAGAATTCATCTATAAAATAATAATAATAATATCTACTTTAAGGCTGAAGATAGTGGCTCATACCTGTAATCCTGACAACCCAGGAAGCAGAGGCAGAAGGATTTCAGGTTTGAGGCCAGAGGCAGCCTGCACAATTTAGTGAGATTCTATCTCAAAGCTAATTTAAAAAGTGGGCTGGGGGTACAACTAAGTAGTAGAGCACTTGCAAAGTATGTGCAAGGCCCTGGGTTCAACCCCCAAGTACTATAAAACAAGCAAACAAATAAATAAAAAACAAGCCCCCCCCCCAAATAATATCTACTTTAAAGAAATTAAATGAAAGTATTTAGTGTGTTCCTGGTAAGTGGCAGTCACTTGGTCAGTGGAAGTTTCCCTTTCCTCCTGCTTTGTTTCTTTTAGGTCACATTTTACTTTTTTGGTGTGGAGGGACACATTTTGTTTCCTTCTTCACTAGTCTCAAAACCTCTTGAGAGAGGGATTTGTATTTTAAACCCTTTTACATTTCTTCACTGTGCATCCAGTGAAGACATGTTGAATGAATTAATGAATGGCCAGATAATCTCTAAGGTCTTCTTGACTTTTAAATTCTCTGATTGTCTGATTTTTCTAATGTGTTAGCTGCTTTGAAGAAATTGGAGAGTTTCCTTAAAATAAATGTTAAGGGATTTCTTCCTTTGTGGCCTTATAAAATATGTATTATATTAATTATTACTAATAAGCATGTACCCAGGCCCAGGAGCTGCAGCTATGGTATAAATAACCTCTTTGGTGTAGGCTTGATTCTTGTTACTGGTGCAAATGAGACGGGTCAGAAGCTGATCTTGATTCTCTGCTTCCCCTGAACTGCTCTCTTGGGAAGAATTCTTGTGAAAGATGAGCAAGAAATATTTGTTCTCTGACATGAGATTTTTGAGTCATGCATAATAGAGTCTGAGTTTCATGATATATTCATTCAGTCCTCATAGAAGGGACATTTTGTATTTTAGATTAAATATAGTCTAGCTAGTGGAGTCAAATGAACTCTAGGTTAAAGAAGAAGCAACAGGTTCTTCCAAATCTGGGGGTTAAACTGACCACCTCTTTATGTGAGTAGCTCTGGAGTTGTTGGATGAATGCGTTACTGGAGGTTAGCACCAGCTGAGGTCATCCTTGAGGTCATCCTCTGGTGCCTCTTGGATGGCTATGAACTGCTAAAAACTGTACAGACTGTCAAATTTAGATCTGAATTTAAATCCCATTTTGAATCTCAGTTTTTTAAATACTTAAAAACTCCAAATTATTACTGGGTTTTTGGCTTTCTGTGGGTGATAAATTAGATAGCACATGTGAAATGCTAGTGCAATGCCTAGTGGTGAGTGCAGACCCAATGTTAATAACATATTTAGGAAGAGGCATAAGGGATGAAATCCTTCTGCCACCCACATGTCCCAAAGCTACTTGCAGCGCTTTGTGACTAACGTGTGACTACAGAGGTGGCACTAAGAATTTCTTGTGGGTCTAGAAAATATAATGATCTTAGGAAAAGAAAAGTCATTGCATGTTTCATTCTGTGGTAATTTGAAATGAGTAGCTTTGGCCTTTTCTTCCCTACTCATCATCTAGGCATTGTCTTTATAACATATTATCTGGAGGAAGGAGAAGACTTAACTAATCTTTTCACACTTACAATTTATTTCAATCCCTAATGTCCAGCATGACTTTTATTTCTCATTAATTCTTGAAAAAATTAATGTGACAGTTCTAAAGATAAGCATCAATAAATCATTTCCACATGCATGGCCTTTCATAGTCATAGAAAGAGGGTTCTGAACTGTACTTTTATGCTAATTAGCTTGTGGGTTTTGCCTCACAGGGGATCAATTGATCTTCATTTCAGAGGCTTGAGGTGTTGCCATGAGGGCTCTCAGAGGAGAGGTGAATTGGGGTCCATACAGTACAATTGATTTCAGGTCGTGGCTCATCCTGTTGTGTTTTGCTAATTTAGATTCTGAAAAATCTGGGAGTAAGGGAGTGGGGAGCAACGATAGGTGTGATATCCAAAACTAAAATAAAACAATTTTTCTTTGTTCCTTTACATACAGCTATTTTGAACTGGAAAGCAGCGGCCTGAGAGATGAGATTCGGTATCACTATATACATAATGGGAAGCCCAGGACAGAGGCACTTCCATACCGCATGGCAGATGGACAGTGGCACAAGCTGGCACTGTCACTTAGTGCCTCTCATCTCCTCCTCCACATTGACTGTAATAGGTATGTCTTTGTCTTTGATCTTCAGTGATTCTGTCCTTGAAATGAAGCAGTGGGAGGGGGAGAAACAAATCTACCCCTTCCAATACTTGCCAGGAAACAAAAACCAAGGGACTTTAATTGTAAGTTAACCTACTGAATGGGCCATTAGGCATGCTGAAATGACCAACTGTAATACGATAAGAAAACAGTTCATTAAGATGAAACTGTATCCTGTGATTAGGAACAAATGTACAAAAGGTTGATTGCAGATTGGGGAATAGTAAGTGTACCTCAGTGTGCTCTAGGCACTGGCTGAAATCCATGGAGCTGTGATCACCGTTAACTGTGATATATTGTTGTTGAGTTCATTCCACTTGGAAGAGAATAGGCCAGTGTACCTTAGAATGAATTTGAGAAGCCTGTGCTACTGATGCAGCTAATTCTATTTTACTTCATCAAGTGCAGCTTTGCTTAAATATCTTTTACAAATGGAACCTTCTTAAAGAGGCTGTTCTTTGAGTCTTTTGGAATTGATATCACCCATTCTCTGCAGAGGAATGAACCTGCCAGCTTGTCAGAGGATGGTTAGACTATTGTGTCTGGAAGTTTCTCAGGAGATTGTGGGTTGTGGTGAGAAGGAGATGTTATGCTCCAGGTCTGTCAATGGAGGCAGTTTTATTGACAGCTTATAGAGAAAGAGACCATTGGTCTCTATTGGTTCATTTATAGCTGGACAGCTGGAAAATGATGGTCATAAAGAATCTTTTAATCTCTCTATAGAACCCATAGATAATCCTTGTGGATAGTGATCCAAGCCTAATTATTGATTTTGTTTTTCGCTCCAACCAGTGCCCATGCATTGTTGGTTGCATCAATGATGCTATCAAAGTTAAAATGACTGTTCAGCCACAGGCTTGCTCCCTGGGGCCCAGGGTTAGGAACAGACATGTGGGGGAGAGCCTTTCTTCCAGAACCCATCAAGAAGAAGGGTATCCCAAGGTCAGTCAGCAACAGACTACATATCTGATGAGTGTTTGCCACTCCAGCTCCGAAATCTCATTTAGAAGACTTGTTGTTGTTGTTAGGTGCTGTTGAGTCAATGTCTGACTCTAGCAACCCTATGTACAACAGGTGAAACATTACTGTTTGTGCTTCTCTGCTATTCATAGGGTTTTGAATGGCTGACTATTTTTGGGGTTGCTGGGTCCTTCTCCCACAGAAGAGTTTGAAGGACAGTCATCTAGTGGCAGGCTCAAGGGGAGGCCTGCCATAGTGAAGTTAAGTACTATTCCATTTTGATGTGGCTCTAGACTTCTGAAATATTGTGGTTCCAACTAGGTATACTACATATATCTGGATATAGTTCTCAGAGAAACCACTGGCTTCTTTCTACCCTACAGACCTGGGCTTAGCAGTCTGAATGAAGCCAGCCCTTAGTTACTCTCCTGGTTTTCATGTTGGAGAGCTGATTGGCTTTTTCCCTTCCCTGGAACCAAGGTGGCCTGTTAGGTATCACTTCTGTTCCCCATGACATCCTACCCATATGCTGTCCAAATGAGATTACAGAAGAAGGGAACTTCTTGTCTCCCTAAACCATACGCCAGAAAGAGGACCCAAATGTCTAGTTTTTAGTAATTCTCAACTGAAGAGTCCTGAGACATTGTTATTTTCTTGCTATGCCTTTTTTTCTCCTTTCTTCCCAAAGTTTTACTATTTCTTGATGTTGTTATCTTTGGAGAAGGGAGAGAAGGGGAAAAAAGGAGAGGAGAGTTCTATCTGTGAGGGCAGCATTTCACACTTGCACAAATTCTCTGGTCTCCGTGAAATACTTCTTGCCTTCTTCAGCTACTTGTTAGCCATGTGAATTTAGGCAGCTTAATTTATCTGTATCAGTTTCTTAGTGAAATGGAAATAAACAAATGAATATGCAATTACTGATATAATTATGCACTACATAATTACATTTTGGCCAATGACCGGCAGCATCTAAAATAGTGGTCCTGTCGGATATATGTGGTGATATTGTAGCCTTTTTAGTTTGTGAAAGTGCACTGTGTGATGTTCAAGCAATGACACTGTTGCCTAACAACATAGTTTTTATGTATATATTCCTATAGTTAAGTATGGCATGACTATACTTATTTATAAATGGAATTGTTAATTGAAGTATTTCATGCAAAGTAGTCTTTGGTGCTCAATATATATTTGTGGTTATTGTTATTTATTTTGTACCTCTGTGGTGCGTGCTTTTTCCCCAATACTTGGAGTTCGAGCCCAGGGCCTCACACATACTTTGCAGGTGCTCTACTTCTGTACTGTACCCGAAGCCCATTTTTCACTCTTTCACTGTGAGACAAGGTCTTGCTAAGTTATACAGGCAGCCTCTGGCCTTGAACTTACTCTTGCCTCTACCTCCTAAGTTACTGGGATAACAGGTGTGAGCCACCTTATAGGCAAGCTTATAGGACCTCTTTGACCTTGCCTCTAAACTTTTATCCACTGTATGTCCTTCATGGCTACCATGTCCTCTCTATAAGGAGAGTGAGAAGAGAATGGGAGAGCTATAGCCTTAGGATTGGCCCAATTTATAAGAATGAATGGAGGGGATTTTATATATTCCTTTCCTTCTCTTAATATTTTTCTTTCTTTTGCTTATTTCATAACATGTCCTTTGTGTGACATCTTGGGGAGAAACATATAAAGTAGTTGCCAGTTACTGACTCAAGAACTCAAAATACAAATAAGCTTCTTAGATAAGTCATGGGGGAAAAAGACACTGAAAGATTGAGCCATATGAAAGATAAATTTTGATTTTTATTCAGGAAAATCTAGAAACATGGCTTCCAAATCAGATCAGGGTAACTAACATTTTTATCTCCTCAAACATTTATTATTTCTGTGTTGGGAATGTTTGGGTTCTTCTCTTTGTTTTGAAATATATAATATATTGTTGTAGACTATACTTAATCTGCTGTTATGGCACACTAGAACTAATCCTTGCTATCTGTTTTTCCTGTCAAGTGTTCTATAGAACACTGTAATGAATTCCTTCTATCTACTTGTTATTTAACCTTACTCTACCTTCCCTCCCCCCAGTTCTTCTGAGTCTCTAGTGACCACTATTCTATTCTGTTATTCTATGAGATCTTTTTTTTTTTTTTTTTTTTTTTTTTTTTTTTTTTTTTTTTTTTTTTTTTTTTTTTTTTTTTTTTTTTTTTTTTTTTTTTTTTTTTTTTTTTTTACATTCTACAAATGAGTGGGAATGTATTTGTCTTGCTGTGCCTGGCTTATTTCACTTAACATGATATCTTCCAATTCCATCCATGTTGTCACAAATAACAGGATTTCATTTCTTTTATGGCTGAATAATATTCTGTGGTGAATATATTTTTCATGAGCTCTTCCTGTAGCTTTTATGCAAGCAATCTTGCCTTGATGCATGGACTGAAATTTCAAGACCAAGGGGGAAGGAAGCTGGTGGCGAAGCTGAACTCCAACAAATAAATGAGGACTTGGAAAACCAGGTATCTGCAGCAGAGCTGTGGAAAGGAGGAAGAAAGGATTAAGGAAGAGTAGCATGTAGTGCATAAAATAAAATTACCATCTTCACAAGTTTCTTCTCAGCCAGCAACAGCTGACCTTAGAGTAGCAGAAGCTCTGTGCCGTATATCAAGATGCTGCTCTCCTGCTTCTTATCTAGGCCATCCTCACAGGGAGCGAATTTCACAAAGGCTTATTTTTACTCTCTCAGCTGTGGATTTCATACTACCTTGGGATTCTCACTTTTGGTCCTTCTTACCCTTAGAATTTTGCTGTCTTATTTTTCTTAACCTCTCACCCACTGGAGTCCTGCTGATTAGATGGTGAATGGAGATGAAGATAGGTAGCATGTATTGAATGTTGAATGTACTTAGCACTTTAGATACTTTAACTCATTCCATACACGTCGTGTTATTTTTCTATTTTTAAGATTAAGGAACCTAAGGTTACATTATTTGTTGGCAGTCCTGCTACTAATAAATGATTAGTCACTAGGATTCCAACCCAAGTCTGGCTCATCAGCGCCTGCTTCTAACTACAAGGCTATACAGCCCAACAGTGGAGATCACTGGTACTGCCTTTGGAATGTAGGGAAGGCCAAGAACTCTTTTCTAGAGTTTTCCTTTCACATGTCCTTTAGTGCTGGTCCTTAGGATTGTCTGGAAAGATGTGGAATCCAATTAATGGAATTCATTGCACTGATATGAGAAACCTACATTTATTGAACATTTATAATAAGCATAGAAACAAAACTTTGACCCAGAGTCTCCCTCCCAAACCTTAGTGTTCTCATCCCTGTGTATCACCTCCATAGTGTGCTAAAATATGTACTGCTCAAGACACAAACACACCGGAGCAAAGGTACCAAAGATTAGAAAAACATCTAGAGTCAAGAAGGAAAGATTTCCCAGGTAATTACACTACTCTAAAGCATTTTAGGCTTGCAGCTGTACCACTGTGGCATCTGATGCCATCAGATCTCAGAAGCTAAGCAGGGTTGGCCCTGGTTAGTACTTGGATGGGAAACCATCTGGGAACACCAGGTGCTGTAGGCTTGGTCCCAGCAACCCACTCAAAAAAAAAAAAAAATCAGCCGTTGAAAACCCTATGAATAGCAGCACTAACAATGGTGTTTTGCCTATTATATATCAAGTTACTATGAGTCGGACACTGACTCGACAGCACCTAACAACAACAAAGCATTTTAGTATGTCAGGATTTTCTACTGTTTCTTTTTAAGACTAGAATTGAGAAACAGAACTTTTCCAGAACTAATTGCACAAACTGTCACAAGAAAAGCAACTGCTATTTTAGTCAGTAGTTCAACACTTTCTGCTTACTACTGAGACTTACAGATTTTTTTCCTTGCTTCAGCTATTTAGCTGAGCCTAGTTAGAATTTCCTAATGTATCACCAGCAGATTACCTCAAGCTAGGAACATAAAAGAACCAACGGAGTTGGGTAGCAGGATGATTATTGCCATTTTCTTGGGATTCCCTCACTCCTCTTCTTCTCCCCCCTCCGTTCCTCCCTTCCTTCCTCCTCTTCCCTCTTTCTGCCCTTTTCTTTTCTTTTCTTTCCTTCCTTCCTTCCTTCCTTCCTTCCTTCCTTCCTTCCTTCCTTCCTTCCTTCCCCTCTCTCTCTCCCTCCCTCTCTCTCTCCCTCTCCCTCTCTCTCTCTCTCTCTCTCTCTTTCTTTCTTTCTTTCTTTCTTTCTTTCTTCCTTTCTTTCTTGTACTGGAGTGTTGAACCCAGGGCCTAACACATGCATTGCAAATGCTCTACCACAAAGCCTCACTCTCAGCCTGCTTTTAATATTTTGTGTGGAAACAGAATCTCACTGGTTATGCAGACTGCCTCTGGTCTCAAACTTGCGATCCTCCTTCCTGTACCTCCCAAGTTGCTGGCATTATAGGAATGTGCCACCATGCTCAGCTTTTCTTTCTTTTTTACTTTCTTTCTGTAGTGGTTGTTGAACCCAGGGCCTCATGCATGGTAGGCAAATACTGTACCACTGAGCTGTACCTGCAATGCCTTTTTTATTTTTTGATTTTGATACAAGGTCTTACTAAGTTGCACAGGCTGCTTATGGCCTTATACATGCAACCCCCCTGCCTCTGCTTCTCAAGTAACTGGGATTACAACAACGTGTCATGGCATCTGGCTCTAGCTGGCTTTTATATTAATAGTTGCAAATAAAACCTAGAATGGGCCTAACTAACCTTCCTTTGGTTCTCTTTCTCCATTCTCAGCTCACATGGCAGTCTGTCCCCGTTACTCAAAGTATAAAATCAACCATCACCTGGGATTCAGATAAATGATCTTTCCCATTCACCACAAAATGAGCTTTCTTTCTTTTATTTGGTGACTTTTAATTTTTAGTCAGCTCATCAGGTATTTCACTAGGCATACCATCTCTGCTAGTCTATGCAGAATACAGAGAAATAAAAGAGTCCTAGCCATCAGGTGTATCTACAGCCATACCCCACTGGCATCTGATCTCATGAGATCTTGGAAACTAAGTAGGGCTTCAGCTTGATTCATACTTGGATATGCCTGGGAATATCAGGTGCTGAAGGCTTGGGAGAAGGACCTGGAAGCTCACTCCCAAGACAATCAGCCACTGAAAACCCTGTGAATGACAGAGAAGCACCGAAAATAGTGCCAGGCATGGCACAGTGTTGGGTAGTGTTTTGCCTGTTGTCTATAGCGTCTCTGAGTCAGACCTGACTGACGGCATCAAATAAAAGCAACAAAAGCTATCAGGAAGTTCATGGCCTATTTATTTAGTTATGCTAAATTCATTTTGAAGTCATCATTCCCCTCTGCCCACCACAACTGACCCTTGTTTCTGCATATCATAGGAAGCCTGGCCTCAGACCGAAGCACTGTGAGCAGGCTGATTTGACAACTCATAATATCCGTTAAGCACTAGAGAGAGCTGAAAATGTCACATCCAAAATCTGTCTTCCAGTGGCAGTGAAACTGAGTTTGTTAGCAGCTAAGGGATGGATTTCCAATGTTTTCCATTCAAATAGTAGGTACATTCACCCAGCCTTTGGCCAACACTTTTCCAATATGCAAATCTCCTTATTCTAAGTCTACCTCCTTATGCCTCACTATTGGAAAAATTATTTCTTAAGGACAGTCTATCACATTTCCACAGAGGTCTGAATTCTTGTTCAGATTTGTACAAGTGTTCTTGGTACACACACACACACACACACACACACACACACACACACACACACACCTACAGCCTGATTGTCATCCTGATTGGGATTTAACTCAGTAATTATAGTCCAGAACAGGTATGTCCAACTCGGCCTATGGGCTGCATGTGGGCTAGGACAGCTAGTATTGTGGCCCCACAAAACCTTTTAACATCATGTGGTTTTTTAGTGTTTCTTTGTGACTCTCCCTTATTATGTATGTGCGCTAACAATATTATATAATTTATGTGCAGCCTAAAACAATTCTTCTTCATTTGATATGATATGGCAAAGCTGAAATGTTAGAAACCCCTGGTCTGGATAATAAACATATTTAGATTTTACTTTTAACACACGCTGTTTATTAACCATAGAGTAGTACTAGGGTTTGTACATTCTGGATGCAGTCCAAGCCTGAGCTACACCCCTAACCCCTTTTTATTTTTTATTTTGACAGAGGGTCTTGCTAATTTGCACAGGCTGCCTCTGGCCTTGAACCTGTGATCCTCCTGCCTTAGCTTCCTGAGTAGTTGGAATTACAGGTATACTCTACTGAGCCCAGCTTGCGCTCAATTGATCTTAAAAGCATGTAGAATCAGAAACTATACTTACTATTAATCATAACAAAGTCAGTAATTCAAGGTTTTTGTCCATTATTTCACAGTGCTTTTAGGATATAAACATCTGTTTATATATAGATTTTTCACAATGAAATATGTTTATTTGGCATCTTCCTTCCAGAGAACTCCTGAAATATTTACAAATATCATCTTATTAAACCTCATATTCCTGAAGCTAGTGAGGCCATCTGTGTAATGCACTACTTTGGTTTTATACCTATGTTGTTACAATATGATGGGAGAAATTAAGAGATGGCTACCAAAGGTCATTGATTCCTAGAAAGCAGGCCAAGACTCCATCTTCTGGTTTCCTGATTGATGTATACTTTACTTTAGAAACAAAAATGCATGCCACAGCTTATCATCAAAATGAATTAATATATAAAATCAGGAAGTTAACATATGCCTGTCTCTAACTAATACAGCTAGGAAGAGATGACAAGCCAGCTAGGAAGACAGGACACACCCATGTTTATTTTAAGTAACAGCATGAACCAATAGTACAAGAGATGTCACAGTATAGTGCGTAATGGATTTCTATATTTCTGGTAGACACAATCAGGTCTGGGAGATCACGGGAGGGAGAGCTCCTAGGAATATGGAGTAACCTCTCCATTTCTTACCATTCTAGGTGAAAATAGATGGCAATTTATGTGACTTTACAATTTTTCTACTATGTGATTTGCCAGTCACATGAGATTCAGGCATGCAACAAAGTTTATGTTGTAGGTATTACAAAGCCAACCCTTGTCTGGTGGGAGGAGAATGTATATGGGTAAGTAGTATCACGTCGGCAGTGAGGAGAGGCCTGCAGGGAGAGTCAGAGAAGGAAGTGTGTGGGGAGGGGATGAAAGGGAAGGAAGAGCTATCTTTCATGTTTCTTCCCTCAGACACGTGAGTTGTGTGGTTTAACCTAGACTGAAATGAATTCTAAACCCTTGTCTTGGCTTTTCCAGGTATAAAATTTAATTTTCATGCTGTGATATGGGAGTGTGAAAGGCAATTTGTGACTTAGTTTTGCCACTCATTCATTCATTCATTCATTCATTGATATGTCAGGAATGCTGCTTACATTTGTAAAATAAGAATCATAATAACTCTCCTACTTAGGGAACATAGCTAGAAGCTGCATGCCAAATCTGAAAATTTCAAGCTACCATCATTAAGTACTATGGACATGTCCCATTATATATAGAAAAATTTGAAGTATCACACTGGACATGAGTACAATTTAGTCAAATTTTTACCTCATGTAAGAGCAGTGGGTTATGTTCCATGGATTCAGGACCTAATATGTAATGTGGATCCATTGTGCAACATGGGATTTGAGGCTAATCATGTCCCTGAAATTACTCTGATTGCCATGTCCTAGGCATGGCTCTGAATGTTGTTGTTGTTAGGTGCCGTCGAGTCGGTATCTGACTCATAGCGACCCTCATAGGGTTTTCAATGGCTGACTGTTTCGGGATTGCCTTGGGAGTGGATTGCCAGGCCCTTCTCTCATTTTTGCGGTGCTGGGAATTGAACTCGGGACCTCAGAGATTGCAGCGCAGTGCTCTACCAACTGAGCTAAATCCCAGCCCATGGCTCTGGATACTTTGCCTAAATTTCATGATTTGTAGTGCAGCATAGTGGTACATGGCTTTTATGCTGATAGAATCATTTTAAAAATATATACCTGAGGCAAAGATGGGGAGAAAATCTTTGATGTGATAACATATTTTGTTGGTCTTGACAGGACTTTGAGAATGTGGCACTGCCTTTTTCCCTCTGGATTCCTGTGTATTGGGGAGGGGGATAGTGGGGCAGAAATTTACCATTCCCTAACTCATGAGCCACAATTATTATGGCTTTTATGAGGAGATATAAAGATTTACCAAGTGAAGGAATCCATCAGTTATAATTATCTCTGGATCTTCTAAAGCCCGCATGGATGAACAGAATAGTATTACCATTTGCTACTCTGCTTTGAGATTCTGGACTTTTAGCTCCCAAATATTCTAGACTGAAAACTTGAGCTGAAAGAAATTATTAAATTTGTATGACCCTATTAAAGTCATATACTGTGTCTGAGCTTTAGCTTTTAAGTATATAATGAGGTCTAGAAGTAGATGACTTTTAACTCTCCTTCCAACTTTGGCCTTCTGGGCAACTCTGATTCTATCTCATCACAATGCCTGTTTTGGGGCTTTCATTTTTCCATTCAGGACCCTGGAGAGCAACTCAGCTTGCCCTCTTTGCTGGGCCACTTCTTTAGTGGACCAGCAGGGGGTTTGCAGTCATCCTACTTAATATGTGGGTTGACAGGCTGCATGCTGCTGATAAGCTAAGACCAAAGCTTACTTTCCCTCGATGCCCACTCTCTCTCGCTTTATAAAAAATCCATTTCCTCCTTGTTGGAGTAGATGTTAAATGTGCATTTTTGGATGCTAAGGAATGTTGGTTTCTTTGTCTCTCCACCTTGTGCCCTTTCCTTCTTTTAGAATATTCTGTGCCAGACATATGACAGTGGACAGCCTGTGGGGGGTGAAGCTGCCCTTGTCATAGAGGTCTTGGTAGTATTGTGACCTACAAGACAGAGCAGTGTACTGTAGCAACCAGATGATGGATAGTTGGCTGTTGAAAAACATGACATATACTCTGACTACTGAAAGAAAAAAAAAAGCCTTTTGATTATTTTTAGTTCAGGGATTTGAATAATATTGAGAGTGAATGTAAAGATCCAGGTGGCTAATGTAATACATTCAAGGTTGTAGATTCTTTGGCAAAACAGAGTGGCTACTTAATTGTTAAGACAGCCTAGATATCAGTGTTGGATGCCTTGTTCTGATGAAGCTCCTCACACTTCTACCTATACCGTGTACCCTGTAGCTTACTCAGTTCAACATCATTGGTGGATTCCAAATTTAACTTTGCTCTATGTTCTATTTACATCAGTAGCAAACCGTTTCTAATTTTGTCATTTCAAGAACCTCATCTTTTTCTGGTGCTCCCTGGTGAATTTAAAGATGCCTTTAGCCAACTATGGCCTCAGTGGCAGAGAGAGGTAGGAGGTGAAAGGATTAATTGAAGTGGATAATAAGAGTGGCTTCATTTATCTCATTAGAGTGCATTCCTGGAATTGCAAAGTTGCAATGAGAAGGACTGAAAAGAAAAACAATAGAATCAGTTTTTATTAATCTAATAGTTTTTTGGCTGAGTCCATCAATAGATTAGTAAGAAGATATTTTATGGCATACATATGGCCCATGATATCTTAGAATGTTGTTGTTGTTGTTAGGTGCTGTCGAATCGGTAACAGACTCATAGAGACCCTCATAAAGTTTTTAATGGCTGACTGTTTTTGTGATTGCTTTGGGAGTGGATTGCCAAGTCTGTCTCCCATGTCTTAGAATAGGGAGACAAATAAGACTTCATTTGCAACTCATAACGATTTTAGGCACCTGCCTTAGACACATCTTGTGCTGTCATTGTATAGTGTAGACATTGGTCTATATTGGATGGATGGAGGAGAAAGTAGGCTGTAAGAGAAATAAATGTTTCCTTATAGAAAAGTATTGATGCTTGCATCTTTATTGTAATTTTGCTCCATGCTTTTGATGGATATGTACAGTTATTTTTTAAAGGGAAAGCACTGAGAGAAAATAAAAAGTCAAACCAGAACAATACATGTGAGAGAACCCTACTTGAAAAAATACGCATTTATATATTAGCTTTCTTTGTTCCTTTTGTGCTTTTACTTGTCGGAAGGGAGCACTGGGGAATAGAAAATGCATGAGCCATTGGAACTTTCTAATTGGAAAAAAATTCCCATTGCTGCATTAGTTTTCCAGTTAAACCAGGCATGCTGATGTCATTGAAAAGAACTGATTTTCTATGCTGCTATATAGAAATTAATTTATCTCCATGGAAGATTTAATTAACCAAATGTTATAAATAATAGCAGCCAGAGCTGTTGAATGCCAGAAAAACAGACTAATAGCTATACCTGTTTCAGTGTTCCTCTTCAGGGAGTTATGTTGGAGAAGGAGTGTGAAGATGAGGAGGCTTGGAAAGAGAATGTTTCGGTGCACTCTATTCCCTGCCCTAACTCAAAAGTCAGTTGACTTTTGTCTCACATTTTATCCTTTTTAACTTCTGGTACATTTTTTCCCCAATAGAGGTTCCAGAGCTACTGATTCAGCTAGTTAATGTGCCAGGACCCTCTCCTGAGGGTGTTCCTTGGCAATTAGAGTGGAAATAATTTCTCTTCTCCTTAGAGGGATTGTGTGATGCTGTCTCTAACTTCCTGAGGAATGTCATGTTGTATCCCTCCTCATTAGAGTCTATTAGCCTGAGGGTATCACTTTCCTGACAGCAAATTTCATACATATGTACTTACAGGCTTCAAGTTGGGGTCCTCAGCAGGCTTCACTGGGGCATTCAGAGTGCCTGTGTTATGCAGGATGGAATTTTACTTCCATTGGTTGTAAACAGCCCCAGATTGTGATTAATCCTGGTATATCCTCAGCAAGGCACTTGACTAACATAGTCACTCAGTGCACTTTTGGTAATACCTGCTGTTATGATTTGAATATAAAGTGTCCCCCAAAGGTTTTGTATTTTAGCATTGGGTCCTCACCTGGTGGAACTGTGCTGAGAGGTTGTGGAACTTTGGGAAATGGTCCAACTTGGTGGAAGTAGCTCCCTGGACCTTTGGAGATTTTTTATCCCAGACCCATAGCCCAGGTCCCTCTCTGTTCCTGGCTGCCATGATTTGAGGTTGTTTGCCACAGGCCCTGCTGCTGCCCCCATCATACCTGCCCTGCAGCCATTATGGGCTAATTCTCCAACTGTGAGCTTCTGATAAATCTTTTCCTCTATAAGCTTATTTGGGTTAGTTTTTCTGCCTGACTAACACACCTGCTTTCTAGGTCTGATGCTGACTTTGGCTAAAAGACAAGCATGAAAGGGGCTGGAGTAATGCATAATTCAGGTTTCTTGAATTCTTGGGTATTTTAGCCTCAGAGGGAGGCCCAATGCTGTGCTGAGGGAAACTCAGACTTTTTGTTCAATCATTACCAAGTCAAGATTAGTGTTTTGTCCTTCTTTACAGATGGTTCACATATTCGCTTGATCTAATAGCCCTGTATATTGTATGTTCTTGCATGTTATAGATGGAGACTTTTGAGATGCTGGGAAAAGAAGTGACCCTTTCAAGAGTATGTAATAGGTCAGTAGCAGACTAGAGCCAGAACCCAGGGGTCTTACCATATTCCTTTTTTTAAGGAAGCTTATTCTCTATTCCTCCATCTACATCTTGCTCCATTTATAGCTACTCAAGAGAGTCCAATATCTTTCTCTGGGCTAGCACTCAAGACTTGAATTTCCTTCTCTCATCTTCTTCCTTTTCCTTCTCCTCCTCCTTTCCATATTGCAAGACAACTTTTCACAGAAGAAGTACAGGATATCCTATTTATCAACTGGAAAAAACCCCACCAAAGACCAAATTTCATGTATTACTTTCTGAGACTTGGGAGCTGGTCACCTCACAAGATCACTGCCCTGCTTCACCAATATCTATCTTGTAAATTCCAGCCACTGTGGATCTGATGGTTTTTAGACTCCAAATGGCTTATGTGTGATTGTTTTTAGATTTGCAGACTCCTTTTATCTTGGAATTTGGAGTGTTGAGTGTTCGTGGATTCAATAAAACAAAGATGTGCCCCATTGTTCTTATATGATTTGCATCCTTTGCATGTGCCAAGGACTTAATATTAAATCATAACTGACTGCAAATGAGCCTTTTGGACCTTTCTTCAAGTGTGGAGTAGATGCATTACATTTGTCTCCATTTTCACATATGTGGTTTTATACTCTTCCAATATAAATTTAGATATTCTCTGTTTCAAGGTGATAAACTTGCTTATTATTTAAGGGAATTTTGCAATCTCAAGGCCTCATTAAAAACTACTGGCAGTGAAATAAAGGGTTGGGCAGTGGGGGACCCTCATTTAGGAGGACATTTGTCGTTATTGCTTCTTTTATTGGTACCTAATTAGATAGGTACTAGAGCCTGCAGGAGCTAATCAGAGAGCATGGGAGGTAGGCAAGCAAACTGAATTCTGAGTAATTTTCATGGATGGCAATTTTTCTTGAAGATTAGAGTGATACCTAAAGACTTCACACTGCAAACCTGATCACCATATTTCCTTCCCACTCCAACAAAAATTAAACTCAATTAATAGCATCCTATAAGTTTTAGGATAAAGGTCCCAATCCTTGACATAGCTTATACAAAATTTGTGTAGTCTGGTCCACATTTCCCTCTTCCATTTCATTTTATATTGGTTTTCTTCCTCCTCTAATCTTAAAGTATCCTAGTTCTTTAGATGTGCCCTCTTCACTTAAACCACTAGACCTTTGCACATAGTATTTCTAGAATGCCAACTTCATTTCTACTCATTTTTAATTTTTAGGCCAAAGAAAAAGTCTCTCATGTTTTACACTTTTACCGTATTTTACTTTCATTTCTCTGTGGAATAGTTTTGATCATTTGATTGATGTCTGACTTTCTCACAGGCAGTAAGCATGCTCAGAATCCAGTGTTGTACCACCGGTACCCATCATAAAGCAGCCCCATAATAGCTTGTCAGCAATAATTGCAAATCTTTGGATGGATAAAACAATGGAAGAGCTACTCTAGGTGCCTAGTACACATTCTTCTTGTCTATAATCCTAGTCTTCTCAATGGTCTCAATAGATAAGCCTTTCCTTTCTGCTTCAGTTTCCTCATATGTACAGAACAGATATCCCTTCTACCCAGTCTACTTGTACAGGGTTATTGTGAGGATCGAATGAGAACCTGCATGTGAATATGTGTTGTAAATGTCAGTGTGCTTTTTATGTGAGCACAAGGAAAGGTGAAGATGAAGTAATCCTAGCACTTCTGCTTTGAACTTTTAGGGATGGTCCTCTTCTGGAGGAAGGCAGTTAATTGATATGGGATGTTTGGTGTTTTCCTGGCCTGATTCACAGCACAAGGTAAACTGTGCCCTACTCTCAAGTTGATTTACATATGGCTAGTGTCAGTGGGAGTGCTGGCAGGTGTGAAGAAGTATAGGGAAGGTAATTCACAGATAGGGCACAAACATAAACTGATCAAAGGTGGTATTAAGGGACAAATATCCCCCTGCTGGAGAGCAAACACAGTTGGAGGCATGTGTTTTTCCTGTATGGTGGACTTAGCACCATCATAAAATCCTGTGAGGCTGATTCTTAAAACCGCATTTGAAGCTAATAGGCAGGGCCTCCCATCAAGCCCATTAGATTAAGCTCTTTGGGCATGGTTTCATGAGTGTCCCATGCTATTATGGTATAGCATTATTATGAAGCTTGATGGATATGTGTTTTAAATTTGTTAAAATTGTGAAAAGTACAAGCACTTTAAAACTATTACCCTACCTTTAATTCATTGTACAGAAGTGGTTATTTTTAATGTTTTCCTTTTGTGTGTGTATGTGGTATTGGGGGTGGCTGGGTGTAGAATCCAGGGCCTCCCTCATGTTTTGCAAGCACACTACCACTGAGATACACCCCCAGCCCATATTTCACTTTTTATTTTGAGACAAGGTCTTGCTAAATTATACAGGCTGCCTCTGCCCTTGAACTTGCTATCCTCCCGCCTCAGCCTCCTGAGTCACTGGGATTACAGGCATGTGCCACTGCAGCCATCTAATGCTTTTATTTCTATTCTCCATATTTTTTCCTTGAATAAGCAAGCCCATTTTTCAATATATAGAGAGAGCATCATACATATTGTTCTTCACCTCGCCTTTTTATCTAACAGAATGTAAGTCTGATGTACTATTGATGTGTAGTGGGAATATTCAGGAGGAACGAGGACTCCTTTATTTCTTGTAGGATGCTCTGGGCAGTTTTTTTTCCCCAGGCAGTGTGTGGAGCAGCACTCAACTGAAAGCTTCCAGCATCCTGGTTTGGGCTGTAATATATCCTTCTTGCCTGTCACAAACAGAAACAACCATAGAAACAGGGCAGGGAGCCAGGAGCCATTGCCCTTGGATCAGCATGTCCTATCTTGGCTATGTAGTTAGGTAAAACCATGACAATTAGCCTGTTGTTGAGATGGGAGTTAGAAAATTGAAATGGGTACGTGGTGAAGGTCAGGTGCTTTGAGGAGGGGCATATTGCTAGATTTTATTTGGCTGAAGTGGAGCCATCCACGGTCAGATGTCATGCGTGCACAGTAAGAGAAAGCATAGTTTAATAGTTAAGAGCTTAAATTTTTGGAGTTGATTTCAATTCTAGCTCTGCTATGTGGCCGCTGGCAAATTACTTAACTTTTCTAAGCCTCAGTCATAAACTAGGCATAATAAGAGTGCTTCCCTTGTGGGACTGTGAGAATTAAACATGACAACTCACATGCATCAGACAGGCTTCTCTCGGTTGCAAATAATAGTGGCTTAAGCTTTATCAATGTAAACTGTTTTCTCAAACAAGAAGTTTAGATGAGGCAAAGCCTGGGATGACTTTGTATCACAGATGTGACCTCTGGGACAAGATCCTTCACATCCTTCTGCTGTACTATCCCCAGCACTGTCTCTAGATGTTTTTCCCTAGCAAAGGGGACAGGGATTACCACAATTGTCATAGATAGCCCATCCTTCCTTCTGTGGTGCTGGCATGTCACTCCCCCAGCAAAATAGGCTTCTTGAGCAAGCAAGAAAGGAAGTATCTGTTGGAGAGATTGCCAACAGTGTCTGCTGCAGCATGTCAGCACCATGCCTGGTAAGATATGCCATTATGATGCTGCTGGTACTCCATCTGATCATGATGATTCTTCTTGCACATCTGAGCAGAGCAGATGTGAATAGGAAAACAAAGAGTACAGCTAGCTGGCCAATCAGGTGCATGGTTTTTCCTGAAATGAAGACATCTTCAAAAGGCCCAAGATCATGATCCAATAGTCCAGACAAGCTCCTACTTCCAGAGTCTATTAACACCCTTGGCAAAGGTAATGTTTGTTGGGCTTTCACTTTGGAAACCTGGCCTCCACTCATCTGCCTGTGGTGGCTGCGCTCTCACTGACCATTTAAACACAGCTGCCCATTCCACATAAAGTGCCATGGCAGGCTTTTCCATTTGTTCTCACCTCATGATACCCCCAGCTCTTCCCTTCTGGGTTCATCAGTCTTTGCCTTTTGATACCTGCTTTGTTACCTGCTCAGTTTGGCAGCTTGTTTGGATTTCTTCCCTATTTTCTGACCCCAGAGCTTCATGGCTACCCTGTCAGACTCACTCCATGGCATCCTTGCTGACAGTGATTAGCCTGATTTTTGCTTTGCTGAGCTCTCTGTTCCTGACTCCTTGACATACCTTAATATTTTTGTTTTCCTGCCATACTGAAAGGTAGCCTTGACAGTTTGGTGGAATGCTGCTTTGCCTGTGTGAAATTAATGCCATACAGCAGTGGATATTTTAAAAAACCTTTTTATTAATAATTTTTGAGGTACAACTTCATGCATCTCATGACATTTCCTACATGCATTTCATTGTATATCGCTCACATTAACTTCCCCCTTATCTTTTCATGACCCTCCTCCCCCATGCCCTCCCTCCCCACCACGGTCTTCTTCCTACTTGCATGTCTTTTTTGTGAGTATATTTATCTATATGTATACATCCCGACTTTGCCATAAGGGCAATATACATGATGTACTTTATCTCCTATTACCCTTTCTTCTTGCCCCTTTGCCCTTTAATCCATTATCTTTCTCTATGTAAATCCTGTATGGTTTTATGATCTATATGTTTTAATAATGAACACGTATTGAAATCTATCATCCACATATGAGAGAAAACGTGATGTTTATCTTTCTGGGCCTAGCTTAATTAGTGTAAAATGATGATCTATAGTTCCATCCATTTTCCAGTGAATGCCATAATTTTGTCCTTCTTTATAGATGAGTGAAACTACACAGTGCATATTGTTGTTGTTAGGTGCTGTCAAGTCATGTCTAACTTATAGTAACCCTCACAGGGATTTCAATGGCTGATTGTTTCAGGATTGGTTCTGGAGTGGATTGCCACAGCCTTCTCCTGTTTTTTGTGGTGTTGGGGATCAAACCTGGGTCCTCAGAGAGTACAGAGCAGTATTTCCCTGAGGCTAAGGAGGTTGAACATTTTTTTCATGTGATCATTGGCCATTTGCATTTCTTCATTTGAGAAGGCTCTGTTCAGTTCTTTTTTTTTTTTTTTTTCAGTACTGGGTGTTGAACCCAGGGCCTCATGCTTGCATATTTTGCAAGTGCTGAACCACTGAGCTGCACCCTCAGCTCATTTTTTAAAACTTTTTGAGACAAGGTCTTGCTAAGTTACACAGACTGTCTCTAGTATCGAACTTGTGATCCTCCTGCCTCTGCATCCCGAGTCACTGGGATTATAGGCATGCACCACTGTACCCAGCTTCTGTTCAGTTCTTTTGCCCATTGTTCAATTGGGTACTTTGCTTTTTTAGTGTTTGTTTTTGTGAGTTCTTTATATATTCTAGATATTAATCCCCTGTCTGATGTATAGCTGGTAAAGATTTTCACCCACTCTGTAGGTTGTCTCTAAACTCTGATAATTGTGTCCTTTGTTGTGAAAAAGCTTTTTAATTTCATGCAATCCCATTTGTCAATTCTTGCTATTGTTTCCTGTGCTTTTGAGGTCCTATTCAGAAAGTCTATGCCTATGGGTATGTCTTGAACTGTTATCTATATGTTTTCCTCTAGCAGTTTTAAAGTCTCAGGTTTTATATTAAGGTCATTGATCTATTTTGAACTGATTTTTGTGCAAGGTTAGAGAGAGGGATCTAATTTCAGTCTTTCACATGAAGATATCCAGTTCTCTTTTCTCCAACTTATACTTTTGGCACCTTTGTCAAATATTAGGTGGCTATAGCTGTGTGGGTTTATTTCTAGATCTTCTATTGTGCTCTGTTGGTCTACCTGTCTGTTTTTATGCCAGTAACTTGAGGTGTTTGTTACTATAGCTTTGTAGTATAATTTGAAATCAGGAATTGTGATGCTCTTGCATTGTTCTTTCTGCTCAGGATTGCTGTAGTGATTTGGGGTCTTTTGTGCTTCCAAATGAATTTTTGGATTTTCTCTCTCTTTCTGTGAAGAATGTCATTTGGATTTTGATGGAGATTGCATTAAGTTTGTATATTGCTTTTGGTAATGTAGCCATTTTCATAATGTTAGTTCTTCCAATCCATGATCGTGAAAAATCTTTCCACCTTCTTCAATGTCTTTCTTTAGTGTATTAAAGTTTTCACTATAGAGGTCTTTCGCTTGCTTGGTTAGGTTTATTCTCAGATATTTTATTTGTTTTGATGCTATTTTGAATGGGATTGTTTTCCTGGTTTCTTTCTCTGTCTAGTCATTATTGGTATAAAGAAAAGCTGCTGATTTTTTATGTTAATTTTGTATCCTGCAACTTTGCTGAAATTATTTATCAGCTCTAAGAGGTTTCTGGTGGAATCTTCAGGGTTTCTAAGTATAGGATCATGTCATCTGCAAATAGGGATAATTTGACTTCTTTCCTATTTTGATCTCTTTTGTTTTTTCCTCTCATCTTATTGATGTGACTAATAGTTCAATTACTACATTAAATAGCAGTGGAGACAATGGACACCCTTGTCTTCTTCCTGATTTTAGGGGAAATGCTTTCAGTTTTCCCCCATTTAGTATGATGCTAATGGTGGATTTTTCATATAGTGCCTTTATTATGTTGAGGTATGTTCCTCCAGTTTCTAGTTTATTCAAGGTGTTTATCAGAAAAGGCTATTGGACTTTGTCAAAGGCCTTTTCTGCATCAATTGATAGGATCATGTGGTTTCTATTTCTTAGTTTATTTATATGTTGTATTACATTTATTGTCTTGCATATACTGAATCAGCCTTGCATCCCTGGGATGAAACCAACTTGATCATAGTGTATGATCTTTTTAATATGTTGTTGAAGTCAATTCGCAAGTATTTTATTAAGGACTTTTCCAAGTTCATTAGTGGTATTAGCTTCTAGTTTTCCTTTCTTGATGTATTATTCTCTGGTTTTGCTATCAGGGTAATACTGGCTTCAGAGAATGGATATTGTAGTGTTCCTTCCATTTGTATTTTGTGGAGTAACTTGAGGTGTATTAGTGTTAATTATTTTTTAAAGGTTTTGTAGAATTCAGCAGTGAATCCACCTGGTCCTGGGCTTTTCTTTGTTGGGAGACTATTACTGCTTTAATCTTGGTACTCATTATAGGCCTAAGTTATTTATATCATCTTGACTTAATTTTGGCAGACCATATGTGTCTAGGAATCTATCCATCTCATCTAAGTTTTCCAGTTTGGGGGGATATAATTTTTTAAAGTATTCCCTAATGATTGTCTGGATTTCATTAGAATCTGTTGTAATGTTTCTCTTTTCATCCCTAATTTCTTGATTTGAGCCTTCTCTCTTTCCTTTGGTTCATTTTGTTGAAGGTTTATCAATCTTGTTTATCTTTTCAAAGAACCAGTTCTTTGATTCATCAATTCTTTTTATCATTCTTTTAGTCTCTATTTCATTTCTGCTCTGATCATTATTATTTATTTTCATCTACTTTTTTTTGTTGTTCTTTTTCTAAGAGGTTGAGATATATCATTAAGTTATTTGTTTGAGCTTGTTCTTATTTTTAAATGCAGGTACTCATCACTATAAATTTACCTCTTATCACTGCCTTTGCTGTATCCCCAAAGTTCTGGTAGGTTGTGTTTTCATTTTCATTTCATTCTAGGAATTTTTAAAATTCCTTTCTGATTTATTCATGCACCCATTCATCATTTTAGAGTGTATTGTTCATTTTTCATGTATTTGTATAGTATCTGTAACTTCTCTTGCTATTCACTTCTAGTTTTATTCCATTTTGGTCTGATAAGATACATGAAATTATTTCAGTTTTTCTCTATTTGTTTAGATTCAATTTATGGCCTAAAATGTGATCTATTTTAGAGAATGTTCCATGGGCTACAGAGAAGAATGTGTACTCTGTAGCTATTGGGTGGAATACTCTGAATATGTCTATTAAGTCCATTTGATCTGTTGCGGTGTTTGACTCCAAAGTTTGTTTGTTGATTTTTTTAATCTGGATATTCTATGTATTGATGAGGGGGGGTATTGAAGTCGCCCACTATTATTATAGCTGGGCCTATCTGTCGCTTTAAGTACCTTTATTGGATGCACCAATGTTTGGTGCATATATACGTATAGTTGGTCAATTGTTCCCTTTATTAATATGTAGTTACCTTTTCTGTCTCTTTGGGCTAGTTTTAACCTGAAGTCTACTTTTTCTGATATAAGAATGGCTACTCTTCCTTTTTTTTGGCTTCTAGTTGCTGTTATATCAATTTCCATCCTCTCACGTTCAGTCTGTGGGTGTCCTTGCCGGTAAAATGTGTTTCTCGTAGACAACAAATTTTTTGATCTTGTTTTTAAATCCATTCAACTAATCTATATCTTTTAATTGGAGAGTTAAGACCATTTATATTTAGGGTTATTATTGAGAAAGGTTTGCTAGTTGTTGAGTTGAGTTTTTCATGGCTGGTTCATAAACTATTCATTCTTTTTTCTCCCTTATTTATATTCTGGATTTGCTGGTTTTTTGAGTTATACATGATTAATTCTTTCCTAGTTCTCTTTACTTTTTCTGTTCTTCCCATAGTGTTTATTCTTTCCTGGGCTCACATAATGAAGATTGTCTTTCTTCCTCCTTTGTGTGTGTTGTTTTTGTTGTTGGGTGCTGTTGTGTGTGTAGGGTCCCTTTAAGTATCTTCAGCAGTGTTAGCTTGTTGGTCTTGTATTGCATTAGTGTGTGCTTGTTGTTAAATGTATTTATTTCTACATCCACTTAAAATGACAACTTTGCTGAATATAATATTCTCAGTTGGGAATTATTTCTTTTCAGGGCTTGAAGTATGTCTTTCCCTTCTTTCCTATAATTTAAGGTTTGTGCTGAGAGGTCTGATGTGATTCTGATGAATTTTCCTTTGTAAGTGAGTTGGTGTCTTTCTCTTTCAACTCCTAATATTGTTTCTTTGTTCTGTAATCTTGGCATTTTAATTATCATGTGTTGTGGAGATATTCTTTTGAGGTTATGGCTGTTTGGTGTTCTAAATATCTCTTGTGGTTGGATGTCCATTTCTTTCCCCAGATTTGGGAAATTTTCTACTACAATTTCACTGAATAACTTTTTTATCCCTTTGGTTTATATCTCAGCTCCTTCTTCTACCCCATGGATTCTTAGGTTGGTCTCCTGATCATGTCCCCAAGTTCTTAAAAGTTGTAGTTGTGTTCTTTTAATTTTTTTCTTTGCTGGTATCTGAATGTAGTGTTTCCTCAACCTTATCTTCCATCTCTGATATTCTGTCTTCTGCTTCATCCAGTCTACTAGTGATGCTTTCCACTGTGTTTTATAGTTGCTTTACTGAATTCTTCATTTCTAACATTTCTGTTTTTTTCCCAAAGTCTCAATTTCATTGCTGAATTTTTCATCCATTTTGCTGACTTTGTCTTCTACAGAGTTGATTTTCTGACCTAAGTCCAGTATTAATTTTCTTTACTCATTTGCTTCTTTGTGTCCTCCTTGAAGTCATTGATCATTTTTACAAGTACACTTTTAAATTCTTTGTCATACATTTCCCCTGATTCAGTATCTTTGAATTCAGTGGTTAATGAGTGATGGTCTCTTAAGGAGATGTGTTCCCTTGTTTTTTACTGTTTCTTATGTTTCTAATCTGTGATTTGTGCTTCTCTTTGAATGGGGGCTTTGTTTCCCCTTTCCCACTGGAAGCCATGGCTGGAAATGTGTCCTGATCAGTTGTTCTTGCTGTTCAGCTCCATTCTTCTATCTGGGACCACCCAACAATCTCCTTTGTAGTTTTCTATGCTTCTCCAGATCTTCTTTCTATGGAAGAGACTACACTCCTTCCTTTTATAACTCCTTTGTATGAGCATGTCACACAGAGGTTGCCTTCAATCCGCTGGGTTAAACCAGAACACAGCAATGAAATTTGACATCACAGGTGGGTTTAAAGCTTCGCTTGGTGTAATTTTGAAATATGGAGAAAAATTGAACACAATCTTTCCCAAGCTGTTAAACATGCCAATTATAATATTGACCCTTGCTCTGAAGCTCATCCTTGGTAAGCACCACATGAAAAAGGTGACCCAGTATTTGCAAGATGAGCAATAGCTAGGATTAACCAAAATGTCATTCCTTTCAGAAGGGAGACACTTAAGTATTAGCTGCAATCATCCCTCAAGGGAAAACAGAGTGGGATGGTGGCAAAGGAGGTCAAATGTGTGCTGGGTTCACTACAGAAAAAGTTTCGATCTTAAACATAATTGGAATCCAAGGATATATAGAAAAATATTACCACAAAAAAACATGCAAATGGAAAAAGAGGTCTTTGCTGGGGAGTGTCAGACGGGGGTGGGGGGAGGAAGTGCACAAGAGGGTAAGGGAGAACTTATCTGTGCAATGTACAACAAAATGCATATATAGAAATGTCACAATGAAATGCATATCAGAATGAAACACATTAAGTTGTACATTAAAAATTTCCAATAAAAATAAAGTAAAAAAGTGTATGCTGGGTATCTTCTATTTGCTTCTCTGGAAACTTTCTCTCCTTCTCTTCTTTATTCTGCTTTGTGTCTTAGCAGGCCATGTGGCGTCCTTGTGAATTTCATTAGTAGGAAGAATAGGCAGAAGCTGGGAGAAAGGGAGGAGAGGGCATCTATTCCCCTAGCTTTCTCTCTGTGGTGTCACCTTGAGCTGTTTGTGTCCCCTGACTAAAGGCCATGGGCCTTAATCAGGAGGTTGGTGTTAGGTTCCCTGCCCTTTATACCCAGAAAGGCAAGACGTCCTCCAGTCCCCTTAACTTTTTATGAAAAGTGAGGTGTCATACCATCTTTTGCTATTTTTCTATTCCCTCCTCATACTCATGTAAACTACCCCTTTATTTTATTATTGGCTTTTCAAATTACTAAATATCACTATACTAACTATTTTCTACCAAGATCCTTGTTGTTACAGATCATTCTTTGGCTTCCCTACTTCCAGGTGTGTGTCCTTGGGTGTATTTCTTAACCCCCTTGAGTATTAGGTTCATCATCAGTAAAATGGGGGTGTTAAAAGGCTTTGTTTCTGTTTACCTTACCAGGAAGAAACAAAGAGTGTACAAATGCCACATAAACCATAATGTAGCATGTCCAAGGAAGGAGTCTGTCTCTGCCATGTTATAAGCTTGAAGTGGACACTGGGGAAGGTGGAAGCCTTTGAGGCTGGAGCATGCACCTCTCAAGAGGACTCTGCATCCTTACCACCCCCTCAGCATGGTGGAGGAGAAGCACTTTCAACAGGAAGATGGCCCAAAAGAGCCAACTGCCTCCAAAGCTGAGCTCACAGAACTCCTCTTCTGGTTACCCAAATCTAGAGGGCCAACTTATTGGAACACAGACAACTCAGTGATGAAACTAGCCTGTAGTAGGATGGATTTTATCATGATAGAATCTTTGGGAAGTGGAATTATGTGATCACAAAGAAAAAATTGTCCCAATGGTGCTGAGGAAAATGAACACAAAGGCCAGCCCCGGGGCTTTTGTTTTTCCATATTCAGGGAATGCAGCATTCATTAAGAGTAACTCGTGTTTGTGCCTGTGTGAGGCCTTGTGCCTGAGCTGCAGGAAGAAGGTGACAGCCCTGTGGCAAGTCACTCATATCACACTCATCCCCTATTATTGCCTTTGAAGGACACATTACCATGTGAAATGATCTTCATCACTTCTCTGATATTTTATCATGTGTCTCATTCTCCCTCATTCATGCCCTTTATCTTCGGAGAAGAATATCAGCCCCTTGAGCTTGGTTTGTTTTAATGCCAACTTCCTGGCATCTGGCCAAACACCTGGCGCAGAATGGATATTTAGCAATATTTGTTGAATGGAGGAATGAATTAATAAATGTAATATTTGATGATGGGCAAACCCCCACAATTCCAAAACTTGAAATTCTCAGGGCCCTAGTGGAAGCTAGGCACAGATGAACTGTGGTAGAATTTGAAAATGGGGGATTGGCTAGTGGTAGAAATGAGGGAAAGGTAGAAGGAACAATACTATAAGATAAAGGCTTTATATCAGAGCCAAGCCGCTGGGTTCTTATTCAGATTCTCCATTTTCCAAAGATTTCCTTTTACCTAAGGTAAATGAGTCACAGCTTTATTGTTTGTCTTTAAAAAAAAAAAAGAGGTTGAGGGATGTCACTCAGTGGTAAAGAACTTGCCTAGTACACATGTTTATGATGAAGATCAAAGAACAAAGCCTTCAATATGGGTTGTACTTTAACATCTGCAAAACAAAAATCCTTGCTATGGTGTCAATAAGAAACTTCATGGTAAATGGAGAAAAGAGTGAAGTTGCCCAAGATTTTGTTTTACTTGGTTCTATAATCAACATCCATGGAAGCGGCAGTCAAGAAATCAAAAGACAAATCGCATTGGGAAAAGCTGTTGCAAAAAACCTCTATAAAGTATTGAAAACTAAAGATCTCACACTGAATATGAAGGTGCACCTGACTCATGCCATGGTGTTTTCATCATATGCTATTGAAAGCTGGGCAGTAAATAAGGAATACAGGAGAAGAATTGATTCTTTTGAATCATCACACTGGGGACAAATATTGAATAGAAAACTAAAGATCTCACACTGAATATGAAGGTGCACCTGACTCATGCCATGGTGTTTTCATCATATGCTATTGAAAGCTGGGCAGTAAATAAGGAATACAGGAGAAGAATTGATTCTTTTGAATCATCACACTGGGGACAAATATTGAATATACCATGGACTGCCAAAATAACCAACAGATCCGTCCTAGAAGGGCAATCAGGGTGCTCCTTGGAAGCATCGAGGGCTAGAGTGCATAGGACATTATTTTGAACATGTTATCAGGAGGAACAAATCCCCAGAGAAGGACATCTTGTTTGGGAGAATGGTGAGTCAACAAAAAAAGGAAAACCCTCAACTAGATGGATTGACATAGTGGCTGCAACAATGAGCTTAAACATAAAAAAGATCATGTGCATGGCCCAGTGTTAAGCAGTGTTTTGTTCTGTTGTACATAGGGTTGCTATGAGTCAGACCCAAATTGAAAGCAGATAACAGTAACACAGCAACAGTAGTATGCTATGTACTAGGTCCTAGGTTTTATCTGTACTGAACATAAAACAAAACACACAAAAAACCAAACCCTACATCAAGGGTTTAATTGAAGTAATACATAGAAAGTGTATAGATTTGTCTGGCACATGGTAAGCACTCAGTAAATGTTAATAATTATAATGATAATAATAATAATGATGATGATGATAATAATAATTATGTGATCACATTATTATTATTATTATTATTATTATTATTATTATTATTATTACTAGTAAGAGGAGGAAGAGAAGAGGAAAGAGAAGGAAAAGCTTATAAATTAAAATTAATTGAATCCTGGTCAGTGGATGAGAAGACTTGGCTCCAGTTGTGCTACTCAGCTATGTGTGACCTTTGTCAAGAACTTCCTTTCTCTAGTATCACTTGAAAAATGAGGAATTTGAACTTGATGGTCTCTGTTGTTGTTGTTGTTGTTAGGTGCTGTTGAGTCGGGTCTGACTCATAGCAACCCTATGTACAACAGAATGAACCACTTCCTGATTCTATACCAGGTACATGATCTTTCTTATGTCTAAACCTATTGTTGCAGACACTGTGTCAATCCATCTAGTTGATGGTCTTTCTTTTCCAGGGATTGGTCACTCCTGACAACATGTCCAAAACATGTAAGACACAGTCTAGCCATCCTGGATTCCCTGGAGGTCTCTGGTTGAACTTACTCTAGGACAGATCTATTGGTTCTTTTGGCAGTCTATGATATATTCAATAATCATCTCCAGCACCATAATTTGAAAGAATCAATTCTCCTGTCTTCCTTATTCACTGCCCAACTTTCACTAGCATATGATGAAAATACCATGGCATGAGTCAGGCATATTTTTGTCTTCAATGTGATATCTTTACTTTTCAGCACTTTTAAGAGGTCTGTTGCAACAGCTTTTCCTAGTGCAATGCCTCTTTTGATTTCCTGACTGCTGCTTTTGTGAGAGTTGATTGTAGAATCAAGTAAAGCAACATCTTGGACAATATCAATCTTTTCTCAATTTATTATGAAGCTGCATACTGACCCAGTTGTGAGGATTTTTGTTTTGCTGCTGTTGAGGTGCAATCTATACTGAAGGCTGTGTTCCATGACTTTCACCAGTAAATGTTCGAAATCCTCTTTACTTTTAGCAAGCATAGTTGTGTCATCTGCATAATTCAGGTTGTTAATGAGTCTTCCTCCAATCATGATGCACTGTTCTTCTTTATGAAGTCCAACTTCTCAGATTATTTGCTCCATGTAGAGATTGAAGAGGTATGGTGGAAGGATACAGACCTGAAACACAACTTTCTTGATTTTAAACTATGTAGTGTTTCCTTGTTCTGTTTGAATGACTGCCTCTTGGTCCATGTACAGATTCCTCACGAGTATAATTAAGTGCTCTGGTATTCTTATTTTTTGCAAAGTTATTCATAATTTATTGTGATCCACACCATCAAATGCCTTTGCACAGGTGATGAAAACATAGATAGACATCTTTCTGGTATTCTCTGCTTTTGGCTAATATCCATCTGATATCACAATGATGTCCCTGGTTGCATGCCCTCTTCTGAATCCGACTTGATTTTCCGGCAGTTCCCTGTGTATGTACTGCTGCAATTGCTTCTGAATGATCTTTAGCAAAATTTTACTTGTGTGTGATGTTAATGATATTGTTTGATAATTTCTACATTTTTTGGATCCCCTTTCTTGGGAATAGGCGCAAATATGGATCTCTTCCAGTCAGTTAGCTGTTTTCCAAATCTCTTGGCACAAACACATTAGCACATTCAGTGCTGCATCTGTTTGTTGAAACATCTCAATTGGTATTCCATCAATTTCTGGAGCCTTGGGTTTTGCCAATTCCTTCAAGGTAGCTTGCACTTCATCCGTCAGTACCATTGGTTCCTGAACATATATCAACTCTTGAAATTGTTCGATGGTCTCTAAGTGCCCTCAAATTATGATCAGTTTACATAGAGTTGAACTTGGAGGGTATACAGTTTTTGTGTGTAAGGAAGTATAGTGTGCATGTGTGAGAATAAATTTCCTTATTTTTAAATTTTTTATGCTAATGTAATCAGGTTATTTGAGATAAAAGACTAGCATATTTCTTGTGATCTTTCTACCCTAGTGCCCACATACTTATGATACAGAGGAGATTCTCAAATGCCCATTGGTGGCTTGGCTGACTTATTCGTTTGGGTGTTAGGGTTGGAAAGAGTCACACAAGAATTCAGAGAATGAGAAAGGAAAAGATAAAGTGTGATTCCATTTTAAAAAATTATAAATTGTCAAGGGCCAGGCACAGTGGCACACACCTGTAATCCCAGTGGCTTGGGAGGCGGAGGCAGGAGGATCGCAAGTTTGAGACCAGAGGCAATCTACGTAACTTAGCAAGACCCTGTCTCAAAAAGTAAAAAAAAAAAAAAAAAAAAGGGCTGGGGTTGCAGCTCAGTGGTCCAGTACTTGCAGAGCATGCAAGCATAAGCACAAGGCGCTGGGTTCAACCCGTAGTACCGCAAAAAAAGAAAAAAAAATTGTCAACAAGACATTTATTTTGCCCTCACTCATATATATGTGGAAAATATTGGAAAAAGGGAGGGTGGAAGATAACAAAGAGAAAGTAGGAAAGCAATGAATAATACTTATCAGTTGTCTGCTGTGAGTCAGGAGTTTATATATAGCAGCACATTTAACCTTCAGAACCACCTTGTTAGATGTGGGAGCAGATGTTTTTAAGGCATCTTCATTTCCATTTTGATTGTGAGGCATTAGGATCAGGGAGGGCTAAGTTGGTTAAAATCCCAGAGTATGAGACAGGTTAAAGGTGGAATTGCAACCTAGGCCTGCATGGCTTCAAATGATCACAGCCTCCTCTTCTGTGAGGTAATTATTCCATATTTCCTCTCTCCTCATACTGCCTCCCCTGTCTTCACTCTCTGTTCATAAACGTGCTTCCTACCTCACCCAGAAAATAGACACAGTCAGAACCTCCCTGGTTCTGTACCCTGGGCTCTGCATTTTCCACTGCTGTGTGCACTTTCCATGCTCCTATTTATGGCCACCACTTTCTCTTTTGCTGAGAATCTTTTGTGCAGAACTTACTCTAACTATTTTCTATCCATCTGGCAAACCATCAACTGGACCATCTCAGGGAGCACATTTACATTCTACAAACTCATTGTTTGTAAATAAGAATCCTCTCAATTCTGTCTTCCTTTCCAGTCAATGTCCCCACTTCTCCATTTCTTTTTGTAGCAAAAGACCTGAGAAGAGCTGGTAAACACTCTGTCTTCATTTCTTCCTCTTCCATTTTCTCTTGAATTCATTGTAGTCAGGTTTTAGTTCCTATCAAAACAGCAACTTTTATTAAGGTCACCAAAGACCTCCATATTGTCAACTCCAAGATTAATTCTTTCTCTTCATCTTACTGTATCTATCAACTGCACTTGATGTGATTGGTCACTCCCTCCCTGAAAATTCTTAACTGGGTTACTGGACCATCAAAAACTTGTAGTACTTTTCCAATTACCCTTTTTTTTTACACTTTAGATGGCATCATCAGTAAATTATATTAATTTTATCTTCAACATGTATCAGGAATCTGACCACTACCTCTACAACTACCAGCCTGGTCTCACCATCACCATCTCTTTCCTGTGTTTTTGCACTAGTCTGCAACAGGTTTCCCTGATTCTGTGTTTGCTATGCTCCTATTCCAGTCTATTCTTAACCCACAAATCAGTGTAGTCCATTTGAATTGGATAATGTCAGACATCTACTCAGAGCTCCCCAAATCTTTCCATCTCACTTAAAGTAAAAGGTTAAGCCATAAGATATTCTGTTTGTGTAATGTAATCTAGCCCCTTGTTCCTTTTCCAACCTCATCCCCTACCACTGTCTTCCCTGATTTCTCTGCTCCAAGTACACCTGATTATTTGAACACTGATGTCCCTTGAATACTACTCACACAATCCTGTCTTAAGTCGTTTGCATTTGCTGTTTTTTCTATAACGCTTTGTCTTACATGACCATATCACTTGTTTCTTTACTTCCTTTTAGGTTCTATTCAAATGCCTTCTCATCCATGAAACTACCTAAACAAACTCTTTGGCCATGTTGTTCTCCACCCTCTTTATTCTGTTTTATGTTCTTCTTTGCACTTTTCATTTTCTGTATTTATTTGCT
>VMDO01010216.1:39243-72893 GCA_007922755.1 Pedetes capensis | reverse complement strand
CCTCCTCCTCCTCCTCCAGTACTAGGGAGTTAACCAAGGACCCTGCTAGACAAAGTGCCTCACCACTGGGCTGCACCCCCAGTCCCTGCCTTTTTAATTTTTTGAGACAGGGTCTTTAAAAATTGGCAGGCTGCTTCTGGCCTTGAACTCAGATCCTCTTTCAGCCTCCCCAGTCGCTGGGATCACAGGTGTGCGCCATGGCTCTTGGCTTGAAATTTTCATCGTATATATATTTTAATTAATTTAAATCTTAAAACAGGTAGTGTAAGCTTTTCTGCAAAACAATTTTGTTTTTGTAGGACTAGTGTCACATCCAGTATTGGAAATTTAGTGTCCAAACAGATGTGCTGTGTGAAATACACATTAGATTTCAAAGTGCAAAAATAAAGAGTGTAACATAGCTCATTAAATTCTAAATATTAATTATACACTGAACAATTTTGGGTATATTGAGTTAAAACATTGATTTTATTTCCTCTAAAGAATGTGGCCACTACAAAGTTTTTAATTACTTATATAGATGGCATTCTGTTATTTCTGCTGTAGGGATTAGGTTCGTGGTATATCTGAGTTTTATTTTCTGATTCCACTGTGGCCCCAGAGGTTGGGGACGCTGATATCAGTGGAAATGGGGATGCATGTGGGGACAAGCTCTGACCCTCAGATCTGGTCCAAGCCCATGGCAGTGACCCCTGACCAGGTTAGCCAGGCAGCAACTGCTTGGGCCCAAGTGGCAGGAGGCTCAGAGACCAGAGATACAGGTGCCCACAGCCTGCCCGGTGCTGGAGAAGCACCCTGAGTTTGGCACAGTGTGACATGTTGGAAAGACACAAAGGGCCTGAAGACCAACCTGGATTTTAGCATTGGTTGTGCCACACTCTGTGGGGCCATGACACTTGTTGCTTCAGGAGCAGTTAGTGGAAAGCGGGGCCAAGGCCTCACCTACTCACTAGAGCATTTGCAGTGTGAGGCTCACAGAGGGAACCCCTCTTCAGCCACGGCTGACAGTGGCATCTCGGAAAGAGGACATTATGGAAAAGTCCACACATTTCTGGGATGCTGATTTGCCATTAGCTCATAACTTTTCTTAAGTCTATAGAAAGGCATCTTTTAAGAACGCCATTCCACACTTTTAAATGTACCTGAGTGGACTGTAAGCAAGTACCTGACGCACTGTTGGTAGAACTGAAGAGAACCGAGGTGAGTTTGCTGCCGGAAGTTAGAGCTTGCACTGTGTGGCTAAGGCAGGGACCCACGAAGGCCAAATAGCATCTGCAGTCCAGCATCTGCTTTTCTGGCTCATCGTCAGTGACAGCAAGAGTCCAGGTCACCTCAGATGATTTGACGGCAGGTCCTGTGAGCCAAATCCTGAGCCCCAAAGAGCTCTGAGGAACCCACAAACCACAGAAGTGCCTAGCATCTGTTCAAAAACAAACACCCTTCCTTACAGATGGGCACACACAAGTGTGTGCAAGGGACCTGTGCATGCACATGCACACGCAGAGCCAGAGGAGTAACTCTCCTATTGCCTTCTAACAGGAAATGCCTGAGGTGGTCAGGGTGATTTTTCTCTTGCCAGTAATTGTGGCCTGGAGAGGCCTTGGTCTAGGGCATGCTGTCCTGGGCTCCTTATGAATAAGGCTGCTCAGTCTGCCTGGTGGCTCCAGGGATTGATTGTGGGAGTCCTAAAAATTCTGTCTCTTCTGGTTTTAGGTGGGGAGGACACCCCAATATCCAGTATCACAGCAACCCATTCCTTGGGGGAGAGCAGCCTTCAGAGTAAGAGGTTAGAGTAACTTCTGGTGGGGAGTGAGGTACCGAATGCAGACTCCTCCTGGGGCGCCTTTAGGAGAGCTGACCTATGTGGGATGAACCGGGTGATGCTTCCCGTGACCCGGACCTCTTCCCCTTTAGGCTGAAAGGGGTGCTCTGAATCCCCAATCTGTCCCAAAGCCTTGCTGTCCCAAGGCTTACTACAGCATCCTCTCTCCAGAGTCTGAGGTGCTGTACTATGGTATTGCTGTGGGTGCGCATGGAGGTCTGAATCACGGTGTCAGTCAGAAGCCATTAGTCTAGGTACTCAGTGTGCAGCCAGGTGCCTGTGGTCCACAGAAGCCGAAGCAGGAGTTGGCACAGCTGGTGAACAGAAGGGACTAGAACTCTCATCTCTGGTACCCAGCCCTTCAGCTGGCTGAGGGGTCAGTGAGGGCCACCTGCAGCCACAGTTGCTTGAGGCTGTCCTTGCTCCAGGGACTAGCATCCTAAGTGACCTCCTTGATTCCCCCATGGTAAGTGGATGCAAAGCTGGTCCCCCAGATCCTCATGATGGAGGGGAAACGTTTGGGAAATAAATGAAAAAGGAGAAAGCCGGGAAGAGAGAGGTGGGGAGAACCCACAAGACAAATCTGGAGTTCTTTGTCTCAGGGCTGTTTAACAAAGGCATCAGTGGGCTCAGACTGGGCAGCGTCGCCACCTGGTGGCCACTAGAGGCATGTGCACCAAAAAGGAACCACAATGCTGGTGTAGGGCAGGGATGGGCTTCCCAGGCAGAACTCCACTGCCCCACCCTAGGCAGGAAGGGGGTTGGCATTTGGCACATAGGGGCTCTCGTTCTGGCAGAACTCACTGGTTGTAGACTCCAGACCAGGCAGATAAATAGTGTCAACAGGCAGAGCTAACAGGCTGTAGAGGGTTTAGGCACACTGCAGGTAGCTCCCCTCCAGGGGTCAAGGGGCTTTGCAAGGCTCCTGGGGAGAAGCCTCCAGCCCCTTTGTTTAGTCAGCAGCCACCTGCGTTCCAAGGACAGGACTGTGGGCAAGGCCTTTTGGTTACTACTGCCTGAGGCTACGTACTCCCTCCCCTACAGATTCTACTCATCTGCCTTGTGAGAGGACCACAGAGGGGCCAGGGGAGCAGGGGGTTTCAAAGAATGAGCTAAGAGTCATAATGAGCGCTCTTAGTGATCAAGGTCCAGCCATTTGCCAAGGTATATACACATTTTATTTAAAAAAAGTTTACAGTTTTCATTATACACAACTATTAAGAGGTTATAGTCAGAGGAGGCTTTTGTCTGGGTGACAGACATGCCCACTAGATCATCACAATGCAAGGAGAAAGGTGGAAGGAGGGAGATAGGGCGAAGGAAAAAAAGCAATAAAAAGCTTAGATTTTAATTAAGGGCTGGTAGATCCCTTTTATCTCTTCAAGTATCACACAATATGTACCAAATACAATCAGTAAATAATGGCCATTTCTTCCCAAGCCCACAGCCAAGACGAATCTACTAAACCAGGAGCCCTGACCTTTCCTTAGGTGAGTGGAAACCTGCGCACCTGAGGGCTGTCAACCCCTGCTCCAAAAGGCCTCCATCAATCCCTAGCGACCCGGCCAACGTGTTCAGTGGTCAGAGGAAGCTGAGCATGGATTTAGAAGTGCAACAAAATGCAGTTCTATGGGCCCAGTCAGAAGTGATTTGATTTCACTCAGCGAGGCTATGAACTTGGTTAGACAGTTGATAAAATGAAAAACTCCTGCTAACCTTTGTAAATGGCTTTTGCTTTTCTAATGGAGTCACTAAAACATAGGACCATAGAGTAAAACTGGTCTCAGAAACTTGACCTGTGGAACCTAGCAGAGGATCCTGTCTGTCATGATTCTTGGCCATCCAGATAGGTGGCCTAGAAAATGCAAGCATCAGGCCAAGGACAACTGGGGCTTCGAGGAGCCCTTTCGAGAGCAAAATTCCTTTGGGAGACGCTTTTCTGGAGCCTAGATCAGCCAGTTGGCAATGAGAACAACTTTTGAAATGGATGAAAAACGTTAGTACTGGAGATATTATATGGCAACTGCTGATAATTATCTCACTAGTATAAAATGCTGGTTATAACTGCACAGTAACCTCAAGTAGGGCAAGGAGACTGCAGACAAAAATTTAGCCAAAATGCCAGGTCTAGGTTGGCTACCACTTAACAGCCCACTGGCCCCAGTGGTTGGCTTCTGGAGGGCGCCAGAGCAGAGGACGCAGTGCTGCCAGGCTGCAGCCACCTTGCTTCTTGGTGTTTGGCAAGAGCCTCAGCTCAGTCATTTGAATGGGGGCAAAGAATGGCTTGTGCTGGTAAGCCTCAAGGTAGGGCCTCAGAAATGCCAGGTCCTAGGGGAGGGAAACCGCAGCAGCTCTGACCTGCTCTGGCCACCTCCATAGTCAAGTGTGCTCAGCCTCCCTGGGCTCTGGAGACTTCAGAGTGCTAGGAAGGCACACCCTTGGGCGATCCGGAAAGGCCTTTGGTGTCGAAATGGCCCTGCTGCCAACTCAGCTTCCCATCTGTTACGGGGCCCAGAGTCCTCAGTCACAGCCACGCCTTCTCCCAGCACCTCTGGACCTGTGAATATGGTTTTGTAGGCCCACCTTGCCCAGGAGCAGGGCAGGGACAGAAGGTCAGAAATGTCAATTTCCCAGTGGAGAGAAAAAGTCCCAGACAGCCCAAGCATGCACAGAACCAGAGTCAGCGCCCAGAAGAGAGGATGTGGTGTGATGTGGGAAGTCACAGGAGCTTTCAGTGCTGAGAAGCCTAGTTACACCACCGCCACACACTTGGAGGGACACACACACGCACTGCAGCCACACTCAGATCCGTGGCTCCCCCCAGCCCCAGTCTTCCCCTGGGCCTTTCACACCATCAGCCGCATGCTGTTGGAGCTCTGCGAGGCAGGCTGAGGTCTTGTCATCGCAGCTAAGTGGATTCTGGTGAGGAGCAGAGCTGTGGTGCTGCTCACGAGCCTTCCCCCAAACTTGGTTCTACTAGGATTTTTTCACTTTTTCTGACAAGATCAAAGATAATTATCCGGACTCTTTTTGGGAGGGGGGAAAGATAATTAGAGCACTATTTGTTTATACAATATTGAAAAAATACAGCTTTTTTATTGTTTGAACTCAAATCACCACCCAGCACTTCAAGCCTACCCTAAGTAGCACCTACAGTCAAGGTTATAGCACAAGCAAACTGCTATTGGGCAGGGAAGCAAGTCAGACAGTGCCAGTAGAGACCCTCTCTCCGCCAAAGCAATGAGGAGACAGTGTGCTATGTAGAAGTACACCATTACATGTTAAATAGTTAATATTACCCTTCCAACAAGCCACAATGCTAGAGATAACTCAGTACTGTTAACTAACCACAGCCTTACAGAACTGCATTTTTTCAGAAGAGAAAACCTTTTGCTTCATGCCCGTAATTAACATAAGTAAATTATTTGTCTTTTTATTTAGGAAAATAATCATGCTAAAAGCAAGTTGTACTTTATATAGATTTTCAAAGAAAAGATTGATTGTGCTTTTGAATTAAAAAAAGATAGGGTATCTTCCAACCTCAATTACTTAAATCTAGTGGAATATAGCACTTCTAAACTAAAAACACACATCAAAAAGAAAAGTCACCCCAGTGGGACATTCAAAAATTGTCTTTAGGAGGTTTTAGGATTGGCTCATTCTTTTATTGTCCTACTGGTTGCGTCAAAAAGAATACAGACCCGCTGTCTAAAATGTCTCCAAATTCCCTCCAGATTCAGCAGGCGACACTCAGATTTGAAAGAAACTTCATGGCAATCTGGATGTAGGGTTAGCTGAGCAAACACCGGATTAGCAGCAGGCATCTCAACTGTCTGACTTGTTCTCAATGCACACAGGAGAGAGCATCCTCCATTCACCACCTGTCCTACCACACCGTGTTTCCGAATCCCTTCTTCCTAGTCAGTCATTCTCTGAAGCAAGGTGTCTTTCCCAGGTCAAGCCACTTTGGGTACAAGAGCCTTTATTTGTTCCAATTATTATTCATTTTAAATTTAGGACGTGTGTTGTGTCTGAGGTACCCATTTCCCACGACCACAAGCAGGTGATGACCGGGCTGCCACCAGGAGCGGCATCCAGAGGGAAAACAGAACCCGAACACGAAGGAGAGAGCCCAGGGCTTCACAGCCACCAGGTATGGTATGTCTTCTTCCCGCATCTAATGGTCCACTGAGCAGCTTGTCCAGGGAGGAGACCATCTCTTGGTAGGTGAAGATTGAATTTGTAACCTGTCTAAGCACAATTCACACAAATTAAGGGAAAAAAAAAAAAAAAAGAAAAAGACAAGAAAAGAAACTCCAAAAACAACCAAACAAAAAACTCCCTCCAGTTTAAAGCTCTTAGTTCAGGGCAGTGGTCTCAAATGAGCCCAACACTAGAATTAGGATGTGACTTTCCACAGGTTTTGGATGAGAGGAAGCTTCTTCCAGTGACTTTTCTTCTCCTGTCCTGTCCTCTCAAAAAAGATCTGGATGACAAGCTGTATCTCAAGAAAAAGATTTGGGTTCTGAAAACATTTCCAAAAAGTTCTCCAAAGCAAAACGCTGTGGCTGCAGGTCTGGTAGTATGAAGGGCAGGAATCTACATATAAAAATGTACTTAGAATCTGAGTCAAAAAAATGGTTTTAAGTTTCACTTCTCCAATTAGCTCCCTGCTTTACACGGCTGCTCCACAAAAACGGGCACACTGAGGATTCCCAGGAAGGAGCAGCTGATTCACACTGGCTGGCCCTACACACTCCCAAAGCAGGCCTCTTCCTCCCCATTCTTTCCTTTCCACTCCGAAAAAGCACTATTCTATCCTCATGTCCAAGAGCTGGGAGGTTTGGTTTGTTTCTTTGGAACCATCAATAAAAGAAGCAACTTTTTCCTGTTAGTTTTACTCATGTCTACCTATCAGAGCGGCTATTTCTTTTGACAGTTCAGTAGCACACAGGCTGACTTGGCCAAACGGACTTATGAATGCATGCATTCGGACTGCGCATATTGCTACCAAAATGGAATGTGGGAATATGCTATGCACCTCAGGTTGAGAAATGACCAAGAAATCAAGATCTAAAGGGTGATATATAATATATATATATCAATGCTATTATTCATAAAAACCTTGTTTAGTAATAAAAAAAATTGCTTTGTTTAAATATGAATATTATAGTCTGCTTCTCATGGTTAGGAAATAATAGTCTTTCTGAAAAGCAGGTGCCTTTTCTACTACAACTCCATGTCCTGGGCCTCGTCTTCCGAAAAGTCAGACATAGAACTCTCCGATGAGCTGTCACCAGTGCCTTCTTCCTGCTCCTTCAGGGCCTCCTCTGTTGCGTATTTCTGGATGTACTCTGGAAGGGGAATGGGGGAAGAAAACACAAGGGGGTGAGTGGGCAGACATGAGCTTAACTGACCCCAAAGCTGGCAAGTCCCAGGGAGGTTCAAACTCCCCTGCAATGCTAGGGTGACAAAGATGAAACTAGTATGGTCAACTAAAGGTAAGGGGGACCCCAGAGGGAATGGGGGGGTACAATGCAGAATGCCTGACTTGCAGAGGGCCACACTGACCCCTACATCACCACCCTGGAACTCTGGGGGGTTGGGAGGAACTGGCACTCTGCACTTTCTTTTCCTTTCCACATTAATAAAATGATTTACTTCCCAGACCAACAGGATTCCTTAAGATTCCACAGTAATTTATCAGGACATCCCCCATTGTCCTTAGATTTGCAGTGGTATAAACACAGCTAGCCCAGATCTGTTATTCCAGAAATAGCCTGTAGTCTACCCAGATGATGCCTGTCAGGTTTTGGAAGCAGCCAGTAAAAACCACCTCAGTCTGCTCACTCACCAGGAACGAGCTGCTATCTGGAGGCACACCGGCTTCTGAGTGATTCTACCATGTATTATTCACCTCCAGATTTATGCCGCTATAGCCTAGGCTAAATGGGCTGGCTGAAGAAGAATTTAAGAACTGCTGAATAAACTATAAACTTGTTCCTAAAAATGCATACTGTTTGTAGGTACATCATCTACACACAATATGGAGACAGACAATGTGAATTCCATCAGGAATGAAAGTGGGACACACATGTACCCTCACGTCCTTGGCCTTTGTCTTTTCTCCTATGGAGGTGCAGGGACTGGAAAATGGAGATAGATAAATGGCCACATGGGTCTGCCAAAGCTGAAGATCTAGTACAGGTGTCTGGCTAAGAGTATTTTTCATACTGGTATTTTCTGTACAGACAAAGTTTGCAGACTAGAGACTCAGAGCCCTTTCAAGTCACTGCAACAGAATTTCACACTGAGATCATGAGATTAAACTAGCTCTTATCTAGGTAAGACTTTACCTTTTAGAGTGAGAAAAATGTTTACTAACACCTTAGGAATTTTATTTTTGCCTTCTTTTGGACTGGCTTTTTCACAGAAGTTGCTGCATGTTGACACTGTTTTTTTTGACACTCTTGACATTATCAGCTTTCTTTAGTATATTCAAGGCAATGAATACTTAAGAGGTATTTACTAGCACACAGCTTTTCAGGACATGGCGGAATGAAGAGTAGTATCTCTGGTGAGAAAGGGAAAGATGCAGACAGAAGGCAGGCGCTGCTGAGTGTCATGGGTGGAGGCAGTGTGGAAGGAATCAGCCGAGGGCCACACTGACCCCAAGTTCTGTCAGCCATAGCATGGGACAGGCCATTCCAGGGGAAAGGCTCAGCCTCACACAAAGTAAAAAAAAAAAAAAAATAAGAAAATTAAAAAAAAAAAAATTCTGAGGCAGAAAGCAGAGGTTTTGCTACAGGTCAGTGGTAGGTACACGGTAGTTAGATTATTAGTGTTTTTCTGTAGGTTTGAAATTTTTTATGACTAATAAAGGAAGCAAATATACGTGGGTACCTGAAACAATTGGATTTTCACAGAGTGCTACATTTAGAAGAGTGGAGGAAAGATAGAGATCGCCTCAGTACCAGAGATCCCTGAGTGGCAGGCTGTTGCCCCTCAGCAGAGGTTTTAGAGTAGGGAAGTGACATATCTTTGGACAACTCCAAGGGTGCCTAGTTTTACAGGCTGCCTCTAACAGCATCAACTAGATCTGAGTGCTGACTAATGTCCAGGGAAGAAGGGGTATGGACACTTTGCCGTGGTGTTAGTATGTTGAGTTTGTGGGGACTGCCGCTACCTGGCAAAAACATTCAGCAGGCAACTGGGAGAGGAGTCAGGCCTACACACACACACATTTGGAAATCATCCACCTGGAGGGGTTACCTGAAGCTGTGAAAGGTGAATAAGAGGGGAAAGGGAGGAGGGAGAAAAAGGGAGGAAGAAAGAGAAAAAGAGAGAGAAGGAGCCTAAGGACCTCAGCGAAGTTAGTTGCAAGCCTAAGCCATTAGAGAATGGCTACATTTAGGAAATGGAGTGATGAGGCTTCAGAAAAGTAGGGAGCAAAACAGCAAAGCTGCAGGGAGGTCAGGAAAACAGGACTTGAGAAGTGGCCACAGGATCAGGAAGCAGAGAGGTCACAGACTGAGCAGGGGAGGGTAAGCAATGACTGCAGAGTTTAAGGCAGGAAGCAGAAGGACGAAAATGACAGAAACCACCTGCCTCCTAGGAGTGCTCAGGACCTCACAGGAGCAGATGAAGGTTTTTAAAACAGGGCAATGTCGACAGTGGGGGAAACAAGAGCACGGGTTGGTGAGGGGAGTGAGTCTGAGAAATAAGGTGGGACACCCCTTACTTTTTACAGGGCCAAGGAAAAGAAGAGGGGAGTATATATACAAAGGCACAGCAGGAAGCAGGGGTGAGCTTGATGGCCATGATTCTCTCAGATTATGGAGGAAAACAAAGTGATCACTAACTTCATTACTTCAGAAAGCTAGGGCTCCCTAAGCCAGAGCTTTCCATTCTAAGATGCACATACCTTGGTCCCTTTTGTAACTGAGTCCAGAACAGACACACACTAAAATAGGGCTAGTGTTAAATTGCTGAGGCATAATGAATGTAAGAACTGCAAATATAAGAATATACTCTGCACTGAGATATCTGTGGTTTGCAGACACTGTTATGTGATTAACATAGTTTCCTAACAGAATTTTATCTGGTTGCAAGTGACTGACTTTTTCTTGGAATACGTGTTTGTTTGGTGATGTAGCTACTGTGCTACATAAATTAGATATTAATTACAAAACACTTGGGACCTAAGTAAACTAATTACAGTAGATTTATTTCTACTTTATCTAAACAAAAGCATCAAATAATACTCTATAGAGACCTGGAAAGAATGAGGCCACAGAAAGAAAACTATTACTCAATAAACAGCCCCCAAGTAGGGCTTCAAATCTGCAAACAAATGCGTTCAGGTTTGGGTGTGGGTTTAATTACATTCAAATTTAGAGGGCTGGGGTTCAGGCTTAAATTTTTATTTATTATTTTGCTGTACTACGGGGCTGAACTCAGGCCTTTGCACATACTTTGCAAGAGCTCTACCACTGAGCTACATCTCCAGCCCTCTTCTGATTTTTTTTTGGGGGGTGGTACTGGGGAATTGAACTCAGGGCTTTACACAAGCTTTTGCAAAAGCTTTACCACTGAGCCACACCCGCAGCCCATTTTTAACTTTTTATTTTGAGTCAGGGTCTCACTAAGTTTCACAGGCTGCCTCTGGCATCAAACTTGGAATCCTCCCACCTCTGCTTCCTAAATCACTGGGATTATAAGCATATGCCACAGTGCCTAGCTAGGGTTTAAAATCTTAATTGTATGTGTAGATAGGCAAATAAAATTTTTCAATTTTTTTTCAATCTTTAAATAGCTAATGATACCAGAAAAACTCCCAAACAGACAAATAAAAACATCTAACACATTAAATTGGGAGAAGGACCTGGCAACCCCCTCCCAAAAATCACTCTGCCATTGAAAACCCTATGAACAGCAGAGAAGCACTGACAATAGTGTTTCCCCTGTTGTACAGAAGGTCGCTATGAGTCGGATACCGACTCGATGGCACCTAACAACAACACAACAACACATTAAAAGCTGAATCCAAACTCAAACACAAACTCAATTTTCATTGGTTTTGGGTTCAGAAAAAAAAAAATCTAAGTGCTTGAATTGGAACTGGTTCAAGGTTCAGGTTTGGTCTGAAGCCCTGCTATCCACCTACACACAAGCATTATTACATGTTGACATCACAAAACATGCTTGAACTGCCATGGGTTCAGTGTTCAAGATCACGTCTAGGGTTTGAAGGCCTATGTATTTGAGCTCTCATAAAATACTTCTACTGTCATCTTTTGCAATGTTCCTTTGGGGGCCGTGCATTTGAGGAAGGTGATATTCTGGATCCTATGCAGATGAGCATATCACACCAAAAACTGGGAAAATACCAGTGCCTGCCATTTGTTAAGAAAAGCAGGTACATTTTTTTTTATTAACTTTGAGGTTTTTCTCTTTCCTTTTTTTTTTTTTTTTTTTTTGTGGAGCTGCTTTATGTATCTAGATTTTCCACTATGAAAGTTCTCATACACACACAGAGGTAAAAAGGACAAAATAAGGGTTAGGGGTGTAGCTCAGTAGTACAGCACTTGCCTAGCAAAGCTGTAGAAGGAAAAAAAAAAAAGTGAGGGGGCAAGCTAATAAGCACAAGGAAACCCACTGGAGCTTTAGAAATTCTTTCATAGCCTTTTTAAACAAAATCCCAGCTCCATTAGCATGCAAGCTGTCCTAAGTGTGGGAAAACAGGATTCTAAATCCTAAGAGGAGAGCCAGCTGGTGCTGTATGGCTCATACTGAGACCAGTGAGTACTACTGCAGTCCACAGTGGTCTCTTTCTAGGTCTAAGGAAATTATGAAGAACTAAGTAACTCAAAGGGCTGGGATTTAGCTCAGTGGGTAGAGCGCTGCGCTGCAGTCTCTGAGGTCCCGAGTTCAATTCCCAACACCACAAAAATGGGAGAAGGGCCTGGCAATCCACTCCCAAGGCAATCCCGAAACAGTCAGCCATTGAAAACCCTGTGAGGGTCGCTATGAGTCGGACACCGACTCGACAGCACCTAACAACAACAACAACAAGTAACTCAAGAGGGACTGTGCCTGTCTGTCTACTATGGTTTTTGAGACAGGGTCTCACTATATAGCCCATGCTGGCCCTGAACTCACTATGTAGTCCAGACTGGCTCAAACTCATGATGTTGCCTCAGCCTCCCAGATGCTGGAATTATAAGTGTGTACTACCCACACCTGACAGGCTGGGATTTAGCTCAGTTGGTAGAGCGCTGCACTGCAGTCTCTGAGGTCTCAAGTTCAATTCCCAGCACCGCAAAAATGGGAGAAGGGCCTGGCAATCCACTCCAAAGGTAATCCTGAAACAGCCACTGAAAACCCTATGAGGGTCGCTATGAGTCAGATACTGACTTGACGGCACCCAACAACAACCACCACTACACCCGACAAATTTAAGAAGGGCCTTTTTTTTTTTTTTTTTTTTTTGAGATAGAATCTCACTTTGTAGCCCAGGCTGGCCCTGAATTCACATCTATCCTCCCGCCTCAGCCTTCCAAATACTGGGATTATAGGCATGCACCATGTTACCCCTACAAGAAGGGCTTTAAAGAACCAATAGGTTTAAGTTCTTTTGACTCCAGGTTAAACTACCTTCCTTCTTACCTTTAATTTTCTGCTTATATTCTTCTGGTCGGTGGAGGTACATGGCTGCAGCGTCACCATTGAGAGGATCTATGGGGTTAGGATAGGCCAATAACTGGGGCAGGAAGGACTCAAATATATTGGTAAGATCTGAAAAAACAAACAAAAGAACTTAATGCATGCATCCAAGTTCACTTAAAATTCACCTGAATTCAATGGTCAAACCTGCTTATTTTCTTAAGTATTTAACTATGTGGGAATGATTTTCCATAAAAATGTGCTCTACTACATATGACTTATATAACATACTAATTTTAGTATCATTTAAATTTTTAAAAATTTAATTTCAATTTGAAGAACCAGATCAAGATACCTCTGATACTCTTTTTAAAGAGCAATTTTCTCAAGTCTCTCTGTGTATGTGTACTGCTGGGCAAGCGCTCTCATCACTGAGCTACACCCTCCGGCCCCAGTTTTCTCAATTCTAATTCATTCTATTTTCCAAACTGAGAAGTGAGAAATACTACATACATTACTAATTAAAGTTTGTGCCAATACTCAACTGCATTCTGTATTCTTACAAAATGAGTAATTTCTTAAAATAGCCATCTTTTACAAACCTTAAAGCCCTCTACTTGAAAAGTATTCAAGTGCCAGATCTTAAAAGAACTGAACACAATTTTATAGGACTCAACACTTAATTCTCATCTATCTTTCTTTCTCTTTTTTTGAGACAGTGTCTGATTGTGCAGCCCAGGCTGACCTTGAACTCTCAATTCTGCTGCTTCAGCTTCCTAAATGCTAGAATTACAGCAGCAGTCTCATTAACTTCTAACGGAGGTAAATATAACCAAGTTTTTCAATTATTGAAATTAATGAAGGTAGAAACCTACATGGGACACTTAACACTATAAATAATGACAGATAAGCAATCTACTGCATTTTTAAATTTATTTTTTTGCAGTACAGCAGGAAGGGGAGGCCCAAGGCCTTGCACATTCTTAAGTAAGTACTCTACTTCTGAGCCACCATTTTTAATTTTTGAGACAGGTTCTTGCTAAGCTGTGCAGGCCGCCTCTGGCCTCAAACTCATGATCTTCCTGCCTCAGCCTGAGTTGCTAGGATTATAGGCGTGTGCCACACAGCCTGGCTTTGGCTGCATGCATTTATGTGTAGCTCAGACAGGCCTGGAACTTGCTTTGTAGCCCTGGCTGGCCTCAAACTTGCAATTCTCCTGAGCCTCCTAAGTGCTGGGATTATAGGTGTGTGCCACTATGCCTGCCTTAATAATTACTTTAATAAACATTTGTTAACTGCCTTGTTGCCCAGCATACACAGATGGCATCTCCACACTCCGTGGAGTTACAAGGTGCTTTACAAAGGAAACAGGCCTCTGAAAACCTGGTGTTATATAATCCACACTTCCCCGTAACTTCAGAGATCCTGTGATTTCCACCGTATTCTGTAAATAGTGAACTGGGGAACCTGAGTGCTTCCATTTTTTGCCCTACTCCAGTTACTCTATGTTTTAACTAAACATTCTTGTTTCTGGAGGGAATGCTTAAAGTATGGTAAGGAGTATAAAAGCTACTCTTTTCTGCTCTCCTTATGGATTTATTTATTTTTGTAATGAACACTCCTATGCAATGTTATAGGGGAATGCTTTGCTAAGTCACATCACTTGAGTTTTCATGATTTTTCGCCAGGGGTAGCTGTGCTTGCTGGGGGGAATCTGGCAATGTCTGGAGACACTTTTCACTGTCACAACTGGAGGCTGCTATTGGCATCCAGTGGGTAGAGGCCATGGATGCTGGTAAAGCATCCTACAATGCACAAGTCAGCCCCCACAACAAAACAATTATCTGGCCCAAAATGTCAACAGGGCTGGAGTTGAGAAGCTCTGCTCTAGATAAGAGACTGGCAAAGCTTTTTGTAAAAAGTCAGATTTAATAAGATGGCTGCCATGACGCATGTCTATAATCCCAGTGACTTGGGAGGCTAAGGCAGGAGGATCGTGAGTTCCAGGCTAGAGGCAGCCTATGCAACTTAGCGAGACCCTATCTCAAAATAAAAAAAATGTAAAAAAGGGGCTGGAGATACAGCTCAATGGTAGAGCACATGCCTACGCTATGCGAGGCTCTGGGTTCAGGCCCCTAGTACTGAAGGGGAAAAGAGTCAGAGCAAATACTTTTAGACTTTGTGGGCCATGTATATTGTCTATTCAACACTCAGCTCTGACAATGTAGCCAAAAAGAGCCAAGATAATAGCTAAATGGATACGGCTGCACTCCAATAAAATTCTCTATATAAAAACAGCCAAAGGTTGTCCTACTCTGCTCTAGAAAGCCTGCCACAAGGCTTGGGAGTATGAACATGGGTTCAATCCCAAGCACAGTGCAAAACAAAACCAAAAACAGAAACAAACAACCTTCACAGAAGAGGTGGCTCTTTCTGATCACTCATGATTAAGAAATCACGCAGTCAGACTACTGCAGAGCTGCACTATGCAAGAGAATTTCCTACAGTGATGAAGATGTTCTGTACCCTCTAAAACATTTGTCACTACTCACATGTGGCTACTGAGCATATGGCTAGTGTGAAGAAGGAAACAGAATTTTTCATTTTACTTATGTCTAATTCATTTAAATAGCCACAGATGCTAGCAGATCCTGTACCAGGCAGTGCAGGTCTGGAGAATAATGTAACGGAGTCCCTGGACAGCTAGCACTGTGCTGTTCTCATGCACCGGATATAGACATCCAGAGCTTTACCTTTAACCCAAAGTTCTGGCCTTGGGATAATTTTACTTGGGGCTACTTTACCTTCTTAAGGCCAACTTCAGAATTGTCCCAAAGAATCACATTAAAGAGTCCCATGCCCCAGGAAACAAATGCTGAATTCCCAATCAAATAGGCAAAACAAAATGACATTTAAAAATAACCCCAAACTACAGCAAGGTTTGTTTTGTTTTGTTTTCTCTTTGGGATGGTGGTACTAGAAGCTGGGCCTCGTCTATGCTAGACAAATACTGTACCACTGAGCTACATCCCTAGCCCTTTTCACTTTTGAGACAGGGTCTAAACTTTCTAGGCTGGCCTTCAACTATTGATCTTCCTGCCTCAGCCTCCCTAGTAGCTGGGAATATAAGTGTGCACCATCACGGCTGGCATGCAGTAACATTTTAATTGCCATTTTATTACAGATTTTTAAAACCAGAAGCAACATATTTAACAAACCAATATACATTGCACAAAATGATAGAAAACTATCTCTACAGACTTAGGAACAGAAAAAGGTTTATGCTAGAATGCTGGGTGGAGAAAGGCTATGAAATGGTATCTCTCTGGAATTGGAACTAGGCACAGTGTGTATGCATAATATCTTTAAAAGTTATCTTGAAGAGATAGGCTTGTATTTTCTACTTTTCCATATCAAATTTGACACCACTACTTTATTTTTAAATACAATGTTCTCTTTGCTGGGCATGGTGGTACATGGCTGTAATCCCACCACTTGGGAGGCTGAGGGAGGAGGATCAAAGTGAGTTCAAGGCCAACCTGTGCTATCTTGATATGGTGGCACATGCCTGTAATCCCAGTACTCAGGAGGCTGAGGCAGGAGGCTGAGGCAGTTTAAAGCTAGCCTGGGCTACATAATGAGACTTGGTCTTAATTAATTAAAAAATAAAAATGAGAAAAACATAAACGGTATGAGTTTTTTTCTTTTAATTTTTGGGTGACTGAGCTATTAAGATAGTAGGAAAAAATGCCAAATGGTAAGCAAATTAAGAGTTTTACAAATTGAATGTGATCATAGAGCAGGGAAGAGTTTTAATGATTAACAGTAACAATAATAGCAATGGCAGCAGATTAACATTTACATGGCACTTAATAGAAGCCAGAGATTTTTTGATTTTTTTTTTTTTTTTTTTTTTTTAAACAAGGTCTTGCTATGTAGCCCAGCCTGGCCTTAATTCATGATCCTCCTGCTTCACCCTCCTAAGTGCTGGGATTACAGGAATGCACTTGGCCAGGAACTCATAAGCGTTTTTGCATATATCTTAATTTCACTGCAGCCAATGAGGTGATTACCATTACTATACCCATTTTATATGCAAAGAAACCTAGGCACACAGAGGTTAAATAACTTGTCTGTGAGGCTAGATCTCAAACCCGGGCTTATTTCCTATGCTACCTCTGTTAATGGAAAAAATGGTCTCAATTTTCATGATGGGGCAAGCTCCCCGTATGTCTCTAGCAAAATTACACATCCTTGTGGGCTGAGAAGCCAAAGTCATGGCTCAGAGACAAGCCTGTGCTTCTCTAATGGTTCCTTTTCTCACAAGTGCAAGGCCAGCAGGATGGGCTCTAAGCAGAGAATGTCCAGGTGGTTGTGGCTATTTCCCAGAGGCAGTGTGCTTTTGACGTAGGAAGCAACCCACACTATTCACAAATGCTTGTACACAGTGAGCTGTGGGTGTCTCCTGCCATGTATTTATTACTGGTACTGCTCAAAAGGATTAGCTGAATGCTCCTACCAAACAATAAAAACCTTAAAAAACAAAGTACAGGTCTCATTTTTAAAAAATAAAGTGTAGGTTTTGTTTTCTTTATCTTCACTAGTGCTTCAGAGCTAGAGAAGTATTGCAACTATAAGCAGGGGCTTCCTGTGTCCCAGGAAGAGATTTTAAACCATTTCCTACTACGTTTAAGTTTCCTCAAGCTACCAATAAAGTTGTTTTGCCTACATGTTTGTTCCAAACAAATAAAAGAACCTTTAATTATTGGTTCTTCCTTCCTGTTTCTACTCTCTTCCTGCATTAACACATTTTTGATCCATTTTTGCAGATGTGCTGAGTCATACCTGTAAAACAGAAGAATAGAAATGGAAAAGCCCACAGTGGTTTCAGGTGAAGACAATAGCCTCAGGAGATTCCAATTCTGGCCGCTTGAAGAGAAAAATCATTCCTCAAAGTGGCCAGCACAGAGAATCCTCCTGAAAGGAGCATCTCTCACATATGAAGATGTGCAGAAAATCGTCTTTCAAGATAAAGATGTGAGGCTCGAGTGTAGCTCAGTGGTAGAGCACTTGCTTAGCATGTGGGTATTCAAACCCTAGCACAAACAAACAAACAAACAAACAAAAACCCAAAAAACAAAAACAAAAAAACACTTTTAAAAAGAAAAATCAAAGTGTTGACAGAAGACACCCAAATTATAAACCAAGAATGAAATAAAGATACTCATCTTTAGAAATATTAATCATGATGAACTTTTTTCCTTATGATTATTTTTTAAAATATATTAGGTTGGCCGGGCACAGTGACGCACACCTGTAATCCCAGCGACTAGGGAGGCAGAGGCAGGAGGTTCGAAAGTTCGAGACCAGAGGCAGTCTGCGTAATTTAGCAAGACCCTGTCTCAAAAAGTTTAAAAAAGAAAAAAATATATATATGGTCAAATCTTTATTTGAGGTCTCTGCATGCATGTGATACAGCTGTCTGCACGCAAATATATTAGCACGGGATATCAGCCCATGCATCCCCTATCCCTAAAGCCCAAACAGGAAGGGAGTGGCTATTTTAGGTTTTTGCCTCAAGAAAACCTTCAGGTTTGGAGCTAAGCTGCTGAAGAGGCTCTAGTTGAGCAGCATTCCTTGACCCTTTCATCTTTCCTCTATGTATACTACAGTCACCACCACCTTCTCCAGGTGGAGGTGTGCCAAACCACAGGTAGGAAAAGCTAGATCCGTTCTAGAAGCATTAAAGTGGGGGCGGATTTCACCTAACATACTGTGGACATCTGGCAGAGCAAATTCTATTAGGTGGCACTGTCTTCAGCAAAAGGGAAGCTTTCTGCTCAGTGGTGAGCAATGGATGGAAACCTAAGAGACCACAAGTCTAATCTCAGGCCTTCCCCTGACTTGCTCTTTGACCTTGGGTAGGTCTCTTCCTCTCTGCATCTCAATTTCTTCATCTGCAAAAAGAGAAGTGTAATACTGCTGCTTCTTACCAGAAAGTATTACGCACCACTAAATATGACTGGAAGATAAGGTTCAAACTGCACCAAAAGACTTGATTAATTTTAAGTACAAATATGACATCTAAGAGTAGAAATTTCAGCTACCTGTATTCTGTAAGGAATAAACGCTAATTAAAATGAGTCATATGGAAAAAAAATGTACCAGTTCCTAAAAGTAAAGCCACCCTACTCCATTTGACTCAACAGTAAGTTGGTTTAAGGCTTAAAGGAGAAAACATAGGAGGAAATGAATCACATATATCATGTTTTATTTTTGGTTATTTAGAACTAGTGACTGTAAGTTATTTCTTCCTTATTTCTTCTGAACATTAAAATGGAAAATTTTGTAAAGTATGCTGCTTTCTTCAGGTTAAAAGACATGGTCTGTCCCTTTAGGAACCACAATTAGCAAGCAGTCATCTCAGGGACTTGTACTTGCATAATCTTCATTTGTTCATCAGAGTTAACAATGAAAAGTAAATGCTATTCAACAGAAAATACCACCATTGTATATTACAGTCACAGGTAGGTGTCAAGAATCACCAAAGTCACTTCTCTCTTCTCAAGAGCTATCTAACCCCCACTTTCTAATTTTATTCTCTGTCTTTGTGGACATGTAAGGAAGGCCCTGTGCTCTGCTGAGTTTTGTTTTTTTTGGTCAGTATTGGGGGCTGAACCAGGGCTGCAGACATGCTAGCCAAGTGCTCTACGGCTGAGCTGCACCCTCAGCCCCCTTTTTAAAATTCTGATACATGGTCTCACTAAATTGTGCAGGGTGCCTCTGGCCTGGAACTCATGATCCTCCAGCCTCAGCCTCAAAACAGAAAAGTAGAGCTGGGCATGTTGGTGTATCCCTGTAATTCCAACACATGGGAGAATGAGGCAGGCAGACTGTGAGTTTGAGGGAAGCCTGGGCTACACAGAGAATTCAAGGCCAGCTGGATTACACAGTGAGACCCTGTCTCAAAACAAAAACAAAGTAACAGACAAATTTAATTAGAAAGACATCAGCTCCTTGCACAGCAATGTGAATTCTGTGGTATTTGTATTTTAAGAATAGCTTTGTACGTTCTCACTTTAGGAAGCCCATCATAATTTTAAAAGAATTATAAGATGATAATCACCAAATCTTTGTAATTGGTCCTTCCTATTTCCAGTTTTATCAGACTTGACATGCCTAAAGTTACTTTTCAGAAAACCTATTCCCTTCTTCTAATAAAGGATGTAGGTTGACTCTAACACTCTTCCACTGGGCTCTAAACCTCTGAAAGCATTCTTTTTCAATTCTACATGCTAGGTCAATTTCCCAGACTCACTGACTGCCCCAACAAAACACCTGTAGTTCAGCTCCTCTTCTAGTCCCCTTGCATGTCTATGTCAAGCTAGATCCGTCATTCCACCCCTGGATCAAGGCAGCCACCTCCTGGATGGCCTTCAAGACTCCAAACTTTCACCTTTGTAATCAGAGAAAGCTTCCTGAAAACAATCACTCAGGTAATTTCTCATAAAGAATAAGTTCTTCTTGCTTTCCTTCAAACTTCCTACTCTGGATACATGATACTAAGCAAACTTACATCTTGCTGTCCCTCTTGCCTCTGGTAGAAGACTCCTGGCTGCCCAAGATGAAAATCACAGGGACAGTTACTACTCTCTAAGGTATCTACTGTTCTGTAATTCAAAAAGGCACAGGGCTGAAAGTTGAAGAAAAGTCCTGCTCACAACTTGGTTGGTTGGTAGGTGCTGTTGAGTTGTGCCCAACTCATAGTGATCCTCACAGGGTTTTCAGTGGCTGATTGTTTCGGGATTGCCTCGGGAGTGGATTGCCATGTTCTCCCATTATTTGTGGTGCTGTGAACTGAACCCAAGACCTCAGAGACTGCAGAGCAGCGCTCAACCGAGCTAAATCCCAGCCCCTGCTCACAACTAGAGAGTGCAAAAGACAAAACTCGTAAGATGTTGATTCTTGTGGTCTACAACTAGTGATTTCTTCTATGACTTAAACAGATCTCTTTCCCTGGGATGCTGGCCATTATAGGTGAAAGCAATGGTTAAATAAGTTGGGGTCATCTGGGAATTTCATCATGTTATTAATAACCTTGCTTACTAGGGAAAATCAGCCACTGACCTTTCAAAATCCCATAGGCTGACTTTTGTGCATCTAATGACAAATGATTAAATTCACTGCCAAACCAGTCATGAATTTATAATATATGTTCAGAATAAGGCCAACCATAAAATTCTATTTCATTCCATTTTTTTTGGGGGGGGGGGGTTGTCTACTATATGTATAAAAACCAAGTAGCTAAATTTGGGGGCAGTAAGATTGAAATAGAGCAAATAAACAAGATTTCGATATTTCTTTTGGTTATTTAATCATTTGGGGCTAATTAATAGATCTCTACCTTTTAACAGCTCCTAGGAAGTTATAATAATAATGGATTTGAGTTTTTCAGTTTTTCTCCTGCTTCATTGTTGTTGTTGTTGTTGTTAGGTGCCGTTGAGTCAGTATCTGACTCAGCGACCCTACATACAACAGGTGAAACACTATTGTTAGTGCTTCTCTGCAGTTCACAGGGTTCTCAATGGCGGACTGATTTTTGGGAGTGGGTTGCCAGGTTCGTCTCCCAAGCCGACAGCACCTGGTGTTCCCAGGAGGTCTCCCATCTGAGTACTAACCAGGCCTGACCCTGCTTAGCTTCCGAGATCTGACGGGATTGGATGCCAAAGGGCTACTCCTGCTTACAGTCTCTAAATAAATAAATAAATAATAAATAAATAAATAAATGTGTGTGTGTGTGTGTGTGTGTGTGTGTATGAAATTCTACAAAAGAGAAAAAATAGTCAAAAATCTATGTACCTTATCAACTGGAGAATACTACACTGCATATAATTTATGAATTTAAAAAACCCTAAAACTTGGTAATACAGGGCCCTAAAAGTTGGTAGATACCCACTTGATGAAAACTTCAGTAAAGCTGATAGGGAATGTCCTCAAATATGCAGGCAGGCTTCAAAAAAGAAATGACATTGAGATGAAACATAACATTCTCTAACGTAACTGCTGGGAACCTATCTTCAATGGCAAAAGGCCATTTCTCTGCTGTTCTGAGGGTACACAAGTGCGAGTCCACCACAAAGACTTCCTGTGGCACCATGAAACAGGCCCCACTGGCCACAAAGCTTGCTATACAGCATTTAGTTTGCTGAATGCTAACATACTGCAAATAGAACACTATAGATCACCACCAATGTGCTAAATGATAAATTCAGGAATGTACACAAGTAAGCTGGGGGACATGGCACATACCTATAATCCCAACAACTCAGAAGGCAGAGGCAGGAGGATCATGCCTCCACGCTAGAAGAAGCCTATGCAACTTAGCAACACTCTGTCTCAAAATAAGAATAAAAAGGGAGAGGGCTAGGGGGTACAGCTCAGTGGTAGAGCAATTGTCTAGAATGTGCAAGGCCCTGGGTTCAACCTCCCATCACTGAGGGAGAAAAAAGAAAGAATGTACACAATTACTTAACTGAGAGGGTCTTACGTGTGGATAAAACACACAGGAGTTCTGAACTTATGATAGTCCATGAACTCAAGATTTATGTCCTCACATTAGTCTGTGGAATCTTTTAATGACAGAATATCTCAATGCAGGCAAAACCTAAAACAGATTAAAATGCCTCCCTCCTCAAAACTGTCAAAAAAAACAAAACCAACAAACAATAAATTTAAAAAGGTACAGCCAATTAGTAGGAATTAAGAATAAGCATATCTGGGCATCAAAATCTAAGCACTTGGGAGGTTGAGACAGAAGGATTTGGGGTTTGTTCAAGGGAAGCCTGGGGTCTATAGAGAGACCCCTGTCTTCCTAGGCTAGGCTTGGTGGCACATGCCTGTAATCCCAGGGACAAGGCAGGCAGGGGCAGGAGGATTACAAATTCAAGGCCAGAGGCAGCCTGCATAATTTAGCAAGACCCTGTCTCCAGATAAAAAATAAAAACAGGACAGAGTGTGCAGCTCAGTGGCAGAGCACTTGCAAAAAGTGTGTGCAAGACCCTAGGTTCAGCCCTTCAGTTTGAGGAGAGAAGGATGGGAAGAGTAGAGGAGAGAGAGAGATCTTGTCTCAAAAAACCCAAACCACAACCATGGGGAGGGGGGGAATTAAACACTCAAAGAATTCTCTTTTCTTCTTTTTTGTAATACACATGACATATTTAATTAATCTTAGTGTAAGCATTTTTCAAGTAGTCTAAGCTCAGAAACAGGTCATTCTGTTATTGTGGGAAAGAAAGGGCAGCATCACAGATACAGAGCACTAAAATCTGGAGAAATCAGATACATTCTGCTCAGTGCAGGATTACCAAGTCCCCACTCAGAGGGGGAGGGAGACAGACAGACAGACAGACCGACCGACCTACCTACCTACCTACCACAGACCATTTTAAAGCATCTTAAGTCCACTTGCCTGCAGCCGTAGCCCTGTGGCATCCGATGCCGTCAGATCTCAGAAACTAAGCAGGGTCAGGCCTGGTTAGTACTTGGATGGGAGACGGCCTGGGAACACCAGGTGCTGTAGGCTTGGGAGACAGACCCGGCAACCCACTCTCAAAAATCAATCTGTCATTGAAAACCCTATGAATAGCAGAGGAGCACTAACAATAGTGTTTTGCCTGTTGTACGTAGGGTTGCTGTGAGTCAGATACTGACTCGACGGCACCTAACAACAACAGTAAGAATAAGTTCACTTACATAATCATTTCCCATTTCTTGCTTAATTGTAGCCCTCCACCAATATATTTAAACTGCAGATATCTACAGAAGAAAACGAAGCTCCTACATAGAACAGACCCCCATATGTCTGTCAACCTGCTGTGTTGTGGAGGCACGTTGCTGTGATGCTGAAAGCTATGCCACTGGTATTTCAGACACCAGCAGGGCTACCTGTCATGGACAGGTTTTAGCTAAACTTCCAGATCTAGACAGATTAGGGAAAAGGACCCGGCAGTCCACTCCCAAAATAATTAGCTATTGAAAACCCTATGAATTGCAGAGAAGCCCTATCAAATATACTGCCAGAGAATGACCACCCCCAGGCTGGAAGGCATTTAAAAGATGACCAGGGAAGAGTTGCCTCCTCAAAGTAAAGTTGACCTTACTGATGGAAATGCAGTAAAGCCCTGGGGACCTCCAGTGCTGATGTGTCACAATTCAAAATGAGAAGAAACACAGTGACTGTAACAATGGGCTCCAATATAAAAAGACCATCTGCATGGCAGTGCTGGGTAGTGTTTTGATCTGTTGTATATAGGGTTCCTATGAGTCAGACTCAACTGGACAGCACCTAATAGCAACAACACATAGATCAGAATGAAGAAAACAGTAATTCATCCAAAGCAGGGCTCATTGCTTTGTCACTCTCAAAACACTTCTCATCTTACTGAGATGTGTTTTAGAGGTCATTCTAGTTCAAACCTGGCATGACCTTGCTTAAGAGACTGCAAGCTAACACATGGTAATAGGATTTGTTATTAACCTTCCTAAAATCAGAGCAGTTAATGTGTAATTAGCTAGCTGGGTATTCTTGCAGTTATGCTAAAACTTGTAATTAAAGCTTTTAATTACTAGGCAATAATTTAGTTGTCATTAATGTCAGAAAAGAATAACAAGAGATAACTTTACATAATCACAAGCTAAGTGCCCATGTATGGGGAAGACTTTACCTATGAATTGTAATCACAAAGAAAAAGAAGTCAAATCAAGATTACTTGTCTGCATAACCAAGAACAAAACTCAGGACCGGAGACTACAGCCACAAAGAAAGCAGAACATAGCCGTTGATGTCTTCTGGAGCCATACTCTGGCTGGCACATGTTCCATGATCCACAAAGCCTGAACCACTCCATGGTTCCAAAGTTGACCATCCATGAATGTGGTCTTTCTAATGAATTTCCACTATGTTGTTCTACCCAAGAAGACTCCATTTTTCTGTGATAACTACATTCCTGAGCCACATACTAATACCATCTGTGAAGATTTCCAAGAGATAAAAGAGGTTAGTTATGGAGCTAAGTAATGCTGAAATCAGCAAATCCAAAACTCACTGTATTTTTTCTTTGTATATGACTTGTGATATTACTTCCATGTACTGAAAAGAAACTGCTCTACCCTTCCTCTACCTAGAAGACTCATAATGACATCTAGTTGTTCCAAAGGTAGGATGTTGTCTGTGATTCCAACACAGATGGATTATTACTGAGACCTCCTGCCTGTTCAAACAGTAGTTATTGGCCAACTACCATTCACAAAGACATACATACACTTCTTCACGTAGCTACAGTAAACCATCTAGAACAGCATACACTTTGTTGTTGTTAGGTGTTGTCAAGTCATGTCTGACTCACAGCAACCCTCAGAGTTTTATTTATTTATATTTTTGCAGTACTGGGGGTTGAACCCAGGGCTTCCTACTTGCATGCTTTTGCAAGTGCTGTACCACTGAGCTGCGCCCTCAGCCCATTTTTTTACCTTTTGTTTTTGAGACAGGGTCTCACTAAATTACACAGACTGCCTCTGGTCTCGAACTTGCAATCCTTCTGCCTCCACCTCCCCAAGTCGCTGGGATTACAGACATGTGCCACTGAGCCTGGCTCTCTTATAGGGTTTTCAATGGCTGATTGTTTCCAGATGGCCTCTGGAGAGTATTGCTATGTCCTTCTCCCACTTCTGCAGTGCTGGGAATTGAACCCAGGACCTCATAGACTGCAGAGCAGTGCTCTATCAACTGAGCTAAATCCTAGCCCCAGAAAAGCATACACTAGTGTAACATAAAGCAATTTTTCCTTTTTTTGTGTGTGTGTGTGGTACTGGGGGTTGAACCCAGGGTTTCACGCCTGCATGCTCTGCAAGTGCTGGACCACTGAGCTGCACCCCCAGCCCTTTTTTTTTTTTTTTTGTACTTTTTGAGACAGGGTCTCACTAAGTTATGCAGACTGCCTCTGGTCTCGAACTTGTGATCCTCCCGCCTCCACCACCCAAGTTGCTGGGATTACAGGGGTGCGCCACTGTGCCCGGCCATAAAGCAAAATAAGGTACAATTACCTTCTGCCAAACTATGAATTATTTGGAAAGATTCACAAGCTACTTGTCTGAGAAGGTAGATAACTATTAAATAAATTTATATTTTAAATTTTTCTAAATGTCTAATAAAGTTAACTTTGTTTCTCTTGCTTAATCTTCAGGTTCCTGAAACATTCCTTCTGACACAGTCAACTTCATTTTTCATTTGTCTGTTACTAAAATGCCCCAGTTGACTCTAGGGGAAGTAACAGGTCAAATGTTAATTTTTTTTTCCCTCAGCAAGGTAACAGGACTGTCTAGTCTATTGGCTACCAATCCTAAGGATAAGAACCATAAACTGCCCAATTTTATATGAAAAGAGTCTTCCATCTTACTTGTTCACAACTTAATCCATAATGTAAGTAATTACCAGTCAGTTGAGGATCAATACAATGAAAGCTGGAGAAAGAAGAATGCACAAGATTTAAGCTATATTGCAGTGAAGGTACCTAAGCCCCAGGAGTGTAGGCTGATAAGCCAACTATGGATAAAATATATTCTGGAGAAAACCAAAAATCTACAAAATAGAAGAGGAGCTTAAAAAGCTACCTGTATCTTAATGAACTCTTTCCCATCAGTACTTAAAATAGTATTTGTCTTTGACACTGAAATCCAGATGCCCTTGGCTGTATTAAGTTTTCCAGTGCTTTAATCAGTGCTGTCTGGAATAGGAAGGGATGTAAGAAAAGATGCTATCATGTAATAAGTCAAAATGAGTCAATTTTATCACCTGCTACTTTCCTTTCAGTGTTGTAAGAGTAACAATAGATAATTTCATTCTAATGACAAGCATCCTTACAAAATTAACCATATTTCTCATTATAATTAGTTCTCTTGCGATGTTAAATAATACGAAATTAAAAATTTTGGGGTGACTATGAATATACCAATTTTGAATGTCTGAATGAACAAATTATTTGTAAACTTGGCGGGGAGAAAACAGGATGAGAAAAGCAGTATGTCAAATGGGCCACCAGAAATCAACTTTATTTGGGGAAGAGGATAGAGGACTAAATTTACTGGTAACATGAACACGGTTTAATATCATGTTATGGTGAGTATAAGTCTGAAAATTTCAACTGGAAACGGCTATTATACTACACATTCAAATAACCATTGCATAGTACATGCCTGGGGCAAAGTGAACTGTAGGAAATTTCACAACCAATTCCCGTGCTCCTCACCATGTTATATAGAAGTAGGTGTTGAAACAAGTTTCAGGTGCCAGGCTAAGCCTTTTGTTTTTCAGTTGAATATATACATTAACATGCCAACTTACTTTCTCCTATGGTTACTTAGTATTAAATTAGGATTTTTTTTTTTTGCAGCGGGTAGGTGGTGGTCCTTTGAACTGAGACTTTAAGAATCACTGTCGGAAATGGAGTGATTCAGAACTCACCAATTATGTACTAACCTTCAATGCCAGAGGCTTTAGCAGTTTGCAATAAAAATTCAGTTCAGATCTCAAAATAAGATAAGTCTAAAAAAATCTTTAAGTTAATTTGAACTCTTCCTACCAATACTTTTATATTCTATTTATTTGCTTCTAAAACTTTCCACGAAAGAAATGTTGTTTCCTTGAGAAATGCTTTATTTTGAGAATAACACCAGAATAATTTTCTCATGCTCAGTGTATTTCTGACTACACTCTGAAAATATTTGTGTTTTCCTGCACTTACCTGTAATGTTAGTGTGCTCACATTCTTGGTTTGGAAAACAGAGAAATTCATACACATGGAATGTGGGTGGAAATGTGCTTTCAGTTCACTTTGACCAACATGGGTTAACACTTACTGCTTATTAAATGCTTTGCAAGCAAACACAAGAACATATCCTAACATTTTATAACTTGATGAAACCTTAGTCATGTTGGCTTCTCCTTTAAAATTTGTTCTGATATTCATACAGCTGCCAATAGGAATATAAAAATGTTGCAGCAACTTTGGAAAATAGTCTGTTAGCTCCTCAGGTGGTTAGACATAGAGTTGCCATATCACCTACCCATTTTACTCCTAGGTAGATGCTCAAAAGGAATGAAAACGTATGTTCCCATCAAGATTTGTGCAAAAATATTTACTAAAAGATTATATCTAATAGCCCAAATGTGGAAACAATCCAAATGGCCATCATCTGAAAAAGACATAAAATATGGTAACCATGGAATATTACACAGCCAAAAAAGATAGGAAATTCTGATATATGCTACAACAGGGATGATCTTTGAAGATACTATGTAAAGTGAAAACAGCCAGTTACAAAAGGCCACACATTACATAATTCCATTGACAAATAATGTCTAGGACAGACAAATCTACAGAAACAAAAAGATTAGTGACTGACTAGGGCTGGCAGGGGTGTGGGAGTCAGGCAGAGGGAGAAGCTAAAGAGTATGAATTTCTTTTTGAGGTGATGAAAAATGTTCTAAAATTGACTGTGGTCATGGTTGTCCATAACTGAAGCATATACTAAAAACTACTGAATTACATACTTTAAATGGGTGACAAATATGCTTGTGAATTATAATTCAATGAAGCTGTTATTTAAAAAAGTTTGTTCTGAGCCATGAAGTACTTGAGAATCAGCAAATCTCTATAAAGTTTTTCTGGTCAATGATAAAAGACTTAGTGTAACTGAAGTCTAACTTACTTCACTGTAATTGGAACCAGCTTGCAATATTTTGATATGTACATTTCCAAAATGTGAACGTAGTTTAAGAAAACACATCATTACATCAGATATTCCATGCAGCCTGCCATGAGACGTATTTTACCAAAACAAAACAAAACAAAACAAAACAAAACACCTTAAAAGGAATCTATTTAATTAGCCTCAGAGTGTATGTTCTGTCTTGTAGCTTCATCTCCTTATAAGCCATTGCCTCCCTAAAACTTACATTAAACAGGGCTGGGCATGGTTAATACACTCATTTAAGTCATCAAATAGCTGAACCCTTAGTGTACACCAGGCACTGCTTTTGGCATGTGTGCAGATACGACCAAGACAAGTACCATTCTTTTTTTTTTTTTTTTTTTTGTACTGGGAGTTGAACCCAGGGCCTTGCACCTGCACGCTCTGCAAGTGCTGGACCACTGAGCTGCACCCCTAGCCCATTTTTTACTTTTTACTTTTTGAGACAGGGTCTCACTAAATTACGCAGACTGCATCTGGTCTCGAACTTGCGATTCTCCTGCCTCCGCCTCCCAAGCCGCTGGGATTACAGGCATGCGCCACCGCACCCGGCTACAAGTACCATTCTTATGGAGCTTACAACAGGACAAGATAAACAATAAACACAGTTTTAAAACCTGGGCATGGTGGCACATGCCTGTAATCCTAGCACTGGGGAGGCTGAGGCAGGTGCATCAATGTAAGTGTGAGCTACATAGCAGGTTCCAGGTTATCCTGAGCTACACAGCAAGACCCTATCTCAAAAAAAAAAAAAAAAAAAAAAAAAACGGCCAGTGACTTGGGAGGCAGAGGCAGGAGGATCTCAGCTTCAAGGCTAGAGGCAGCCCTTATAACTTACTGAGATTCTGTCTCAAAATTTGAAAAAAAGAGCTGTAACTCGGTGGTAGAGCACTTGCTTAGCATGCATAAGGCCCTGGATTCTATCCTTAGTACCAAACAAACAAATAAAAACAAGGTGTTGTGCAATGGAGTGGCTAGGAAAGGAGGCTTCTCTGAGGAAGTGATGCTTGAGGGGAGAAAAGAAGGTGCCAGCCATACAGAGATCAGGGGACAGAATTCTATGCAGATAAAATAATTCCCGAATGGCAGAATCAAGAGGTAGGGAAAAAAAGGAATTACCTATGTGCTGCTGGTAACCAACCATCCTCTGTGATTCTCATTCACTAAATCAGAACAGGGATGTCTGGCAATGGTGACTTTCAGACTGCAGGTGGACTAAAACCTTACTACCTTAGACCATTAAAGGTCTCATCACTCTTCCACTAAGGAAGCCATTCCTGGCTAAGTCCACCCTTAAGTGATCTTTCTTGCCTTTTCTTTTACCTTTTGGTAACTGTTACCTATACAACTCATTCTTGCCACCCATATTGGTGAGAGGCACTAAGAGTCCCAGGACTTAGACACATCAGACAAGTACCTGACAGTCCTTAAAACAATCTAGCAGCACACACACACAAAAATGCCCAACCTTCCTAATTAACTGTAAATAAATTTTAAAATATTTTCAGTTCCCCAACCAGGTTACAAGGAAAGAAGGCTTGATACTCCTTATATCTCTGTGATACTTGGTACAGTATGTTGCAGAGTTGGGCCATTCATTTGTTGATTTACTCTAAGAGATGACCTATCAGCCAGGCATGGTGGCACTCACCTGAGCACTTGGGAGGCTTAGGCAGGAGAATTTGGGAGCTCAAGGCTAGCGTGAGCTATATAGTGAGGCTCTGTCTCAAAAAGAGTTATCAATTTCAGCACCAGAGGAAGGCTAAATAACTCGGCTTCATAAGGAGCTTTTAAATTTTGAAAAGGATGATCTTTGGAGTCTCTTACTACATCATTCATCTCATTTCAGAGGGACACTCCTAAGAGTTTTTTCAAAACTAAATGATATTACGTATAAACACATATACACAATGTGCTTCTAAATACACACAAAAATAAACTGTGTGTGTATATATATATATATATATATATAATATATATATATATATTTGTATCTGTATATATATATTATTATACCTTAAGTTCAGAATCTCACATTATTATTATTATTTAATTAATAAATTTATTTTTGCAGTACTGGGGGTTGAACCCAGGGCCTCGTGCTTGCATGCTCTGCAAGTGCTAGACCACTGAGCTGCACCCCCAGCCCAGTTTTTTACTTTTTTGAGACAGGGTCTTGCCAAATTATGCAGACTGCCTCTGGTCTCCAACTTTTGAGCCTCCTGCCTCCGCCTCCCAAGCTGCTGGGATTACAGGCGTGCACCATTGCACCTGGCCAGAATCTCACAAGATTATTTTAAACTTGCATTGTTAAACTGAAGTTTGGACTCCAGGAAAAAATACTTTTTCTTTGACCAAATTTTCCCATCCAGTGCCTCAAAAATCCGTTTTTATTCCCAACATAAAATCTTCAACTAGAAGGAAAGACATTTTTTTTTTTTTTTTTTTTTTGCAGTATTAAGAGGGTTGCACTCAGGACTTCATGCATGCTTTTGCAAGTGCTTTACCACTAAGCTGCACCCTCAGCCCATTTTTTACCTTTTATTTTGAGACAAGGTTGCACTAAATTACATGGGCTGCCTCTGACTGGAACTTGGCAATACTCCTGCCTCCAACTCCCAAATTGCTGGGATTACAGGCATATGCCACCATGCCTAGTATAAACCAAAGATTTTTTTAAAGGCAGTGTATCAATATCTTGAAAAATTATTCCACAGCCAAACTCACCATAGAGAGCTGTCCAAGTTTGATTAATTACATCTAGACACACGGTTCCTGACCTGAAACAGAAGAAAAGATGGAATTAAAAAAAAAAAAATTAGGAAGTTAGTTGCATGTACCTGGAAATTAATTTTATATAAAGAAAAATACTTTTTAATAGTTTCTTAAAAAAACAAACAAGCACCCAATTAGGGGAACATATGATGAGAAGCAGGATCCTGACAAGGTCTTAAGTGTCTCTTTTACAGACTGTAAAGGAAAAATAGCAACTATGCAAGAAAGAAATCAGAAAACTCCTGAAACAAGTGATCAGAATTAACCCTGCGAACAAGAGCAGATAAGACTGTGTGAGAAGGACAAAACCTCACTGTATGGCTAAGTATATGCATACCCTGAATCTAATAAGGAAATAAATCCAAATTGAGGGACAATTTACAGGAAAGTAATGAGCTACTTACTGTGCTAACGTGGCACTTGAGGGACAATTTATAAAATAAATAAAATAATTACTCTATGTTTTTTTAAAATGTCAACTTGATAAAAGGCAGGCAGGCTGAGAAACTGTTCTAGATTAAAGTAGTTTAAGAAAACTCTGACAATTAAATGCAATGGGATTCTGGACTGAATCCTATACTAAAAGAAAAAAAGTGCTATAAAGTACATTTCTGCAATATGGTAGTATGAATAGGGCAGATGAAAAGTATCCCATTCACATTAAATTCCTGAATATGACAACTTTGCTGTGGCTACCTAAGACAATATTGTTGTTAGTATGACTGATACACTGAGATGTTAAAAGACAAAGAGACACAATGCAACCAGTGCACTGCAATGTTCAGAAAAACTTCATATGCAAGTTGTATGACAGACAGCGAAACTGAATGACACAAATTGTAAAAACTGCAGTCCCAAATAATCATGTATTCTAAAGAGCACTGGAAGGAAAAATAGGCTAACCTGGAATCATTTTTAAAATCATTAATAAAATACCATAAAAAGGGATAATTACGATTCATTAAGTAAAATATAACTAGTCATTCATATTTTCCTTTCTCTCAAGAACTAACAAATACTTAATGGCTGAAAATAGTGAATTGGTATACTGAAAACAGATCTGTGAGTTGTTTCTATGAAATAAGAATTGAGATGTGGAGGGCTGGGTGTTTAACTCAGTCGTAGATTGCCTGCCTAGCATGTGGAAAGCCCTGGGTTCAATCCATAGCACAAAAAAGGAAAAACAACAACAACAAAAACCAAACAAAAACTTTGAGATGTGGAATATTACAAATATTAGCTAGATATCAAGGGAAAAGAAAGAGTAGTCATGAAAACAGAAAAAACAACAACAACAAAAAAAACACCTAAGCAGTATAACAGATGAGCTGGAACTCCATGGTTTAGAATATCATATCCCAAGGATTCTACAGTTTCGGTGACCAGTCATATAGTCCTACCTCATCATAAAACCCAAAATGATAACTGAAGCTTCTTCTGTAATGGGGAAAAAGAGATGAACTCTAATCAAGAGCAGTTGCTGCTAAAATTTAAACATTTTTAAATAGTTACTTACGCTTCATCAATGTTGGGATGGAAAATTTTATTCATGAATCCTGTAAAAAGAGATGTTAATTAGCAGCAAAAAATATCCAGAGAACAAGGAACTTTAAAGTATGTTAGTACTGGAAACAATTCCAGTATTAGAAAAGGGTGATAATACTCAGAAATCATTACTTTCAACCTTAGATCTTTGGTTACTTACAAGACTATATTCTCCTAATGGATCAAATTAACTAGAATATATGAGAGTTCTATCAACAAAAAGGCAAACTTTGGGAGTAATGCAGCTTTTTATATAAAATAACCTTAAAAGCAGTTGTTTCCTGAACTATGAAGGTACTTGCCAAAAGAGAATTTATAATTCTAAATGATTTATAAATAGTGCCATGATAAAAGTTAAAAGAACCCATTCTCACTTCCCCTTCGAACACTTTTATTATTCAAGCTCTACATTTGAGGTTCCACACTCAAACTTCTCCTTCTGAAGTTCATTTCCTGGCACCACCCAGCTACACCATGTGTAGAACATGAATGAAGCTGTTAAAATGCTACAGGAATAATGCTTCCAAACCACAAAGGATTTCATAAGAACAGTGACCAAAATATTTCCTTTAATTTTAGTCTACTCATTCAAGGAAACCTAGTTTTGATTAAAACTGAGGCAACCAAGAAATGAGGCAAGGAGTTAAAAATAAATTCTCTATAAGATAGCTGTATCTGTCGGGGACTTAAGTTTTTTGATTTATTCCTAGAAAACCAAGTACTGACTTTAAAATATATATTGCTGTTTAAATTCCAAGAAGAATTCTAAAGTAGAGATCCACCATCAAAGCTGTCATTTTGTCATCCTTATGACTTGTTCCCTTACTTAGCTAGCACTCCTTTATTGCATTCCATTCTTTCAATAAGTTCAAGTTCCTTAGTAAGGCATTTTTTACCAACATTATGTCTCAACCCCATCCTCCCTTACCTCATTCCCATGAGTTCTTTCTCATTCATTTAAAACACACTGGCCAGCACCTCCACAGCACTGACTGTGCTTATTAAAGGTACAAAAAAAAAAAAAAAAAAAAAAAAA
>VMDO01010216.1:0-39143 GCA_007922755.1 Pedetes capensis | reverse complement strand
AGCATGTATGAGGCCCTGGGTTCAACACCCAGTACCTCAAAAAAAAAAAAAAAAAGGACAGCATACCATTCTTCAAGAGGTCCCTGTTGCAGTCAGACACAAGAGGAAGAAACAAGTGCTAAGAGTAGAAAGTATCAAGACAGGTAGGGAGCGCACATGGAAAGAGAGAGACTGGCAACATGCAGAGGTGGCAATGCACTGGAAGAGGGCCTCAAGTCAGCTGCTACAGAGACTGTTTCCAAAAATCTTATAAATTTTTCTTCAATTAGAAAATAGGGGATAAGAACACAAAACTCCACCATTCCACTCTGATTGATCTAGCCTCTGAGTACTAATCCTGCTTCTAATTCTTGTTTTTAGATCTTCTGTGTTGAAATAGCTTAAAGTTTTATCTACTCCTATCAAGAGAATCCTGCAATGTTTAAACTACTTTGATGCAAAAAAGCCTTGTGCCCAACAATAATTTTCATTAAGGAAATTAAAGATGTTTCAAAGGCTAGACTTGAGAGATGTGGTTTATGAAGACACTGTAATAAGCTGATGAAAACATTTACTTCTTAATATTAGAAGGAGGAACAACGAGGAAAAAGTTCTTATGACTCTGGAAAAATACTAACACACATATCCAAGATGACCCATGATGATATTGGTAGCAGCAGTGTTTATAAAAGATATGAAGTAAAAAGTGAAGAACTAAATTCAATTCTATCAATGGGAAATGAACTGCAGAACACCCATGTTCTGGGAGTTCTGTACAATTAAACATTATGACCTAGATTAATATATATCAATTTGAATAGCTACAAAGTTGCATTTTGTTTTAAAACCCACAAAGCAAAACAAGAAGCAGAATGATATGTTCGTAGCATGATACCATTTAAATAAACTAAAACAAAATAAAATATTTTTCATGCTTTATGGGAAAGCCATAGTGGATCGACATACATTGAAGCTGCAAAAGTATTTCAGTTAGGGCATAGGGCAATGGTGAGAATAGGGAACAGAACAGGAAATGGTGGTTAAAAATTACTTTATCTGCTAGACATGGTAGTACATATCTTGTAATGAAAGCGCTTGAGAGGCTGAAGCAGGAGGATTACAAATTTGAGGCCAGCTTGAACTACATAATGAACCCTGATGGCGTGGCGAGGGAGACTGATTTTAGCTAACACTGTTCCGTCTAAAGGAGACAAAGGGCTTTCCAGTGGCGAAGTCTGGAGACACTGTCCAAACATGGCCCCTCATAAGAGGAAGGAAAAGAGAAGAGCAGGTAATCAGCCTTAGATCTCAGGTGGCTGAGGGACAAGGTATTTGGCAGAGTTAGTACCCAGCCTGGTTAGTATCTGGATGGGAGACCACCTGGGAATACTGGGTGCTATAGCTTGGGAGAAGGACCCAGCAGCCCACTCCCCAAACAATCAGCCATTGAAAACACTATGAATAGCAGAGAAGCACTGACAATAATGCAAGGCATGGCACACTGTCAGGTAGTGTTTTATCTGTTGTGCATAGTGTCATTGTGAGTCGGACCTAACCCAATGGCAACAAATAACAACGTATCTTTGTATCCTTTAATGACAACTTTGTTCATGACACTAATCCTTCTGACCAGGAAACCCTCTGCCATGTGACTGGTAGAATGAAGGTGAAGGCTGATCGAGATGAGTCCTCCCTGTGTGCTGCCATGTTGGCTGTCCAGGATGTGACCCAGAAGTGAAAAGAGCTGGGCATAACTGCCCTACATGTCAAACTCTGAGCCACAAGAGGAAACAGAAGCAAGACCCCTAGGTTCTGGGGCCCAATTAGCTCTCAGGGATCTTGCTTGCTCAGGTACAGGACTCCTCAATTTATTTTCCATTAATAAATTGTCTCCAGATAAGCCATTTCAATAAAGGGGGAAGGGAGGGAGATAGAAAAAGGGAGGGAAGGGAGAGAGGGAGAGAGAGAGGGAGGAAGAGGAGGAAGAGGAGGGGGAGGGGGAAAGGGAGGGAGGAGGAAAAGAGAGGGGAGGAGAGGGAGAGAGAGATTGTTTAAGATAGAAGCTGGAAGCAAATATATCTGAAGGTTAACAGTGCTGGGAACATCTTCTCCATTGTACTTTCCAAATCCTACCACCACTACCACCATCCTTGTAACCAGAACTAGGAGCACAGCAATGTGAAAAGCCCAGAGACTCGCCCATTATTTCTACTTCTCTTCTGAATGTAAATTTATACAATGTATAATTTTAATAATTAACAAAAAACTTTCAAATAAAAAGTTATAGACAGCATCAAGTGTTATAAAGTAGACTTAATTATACATGGGTTAACTAGTGCTGAATCCTTTTAAGGAAAAGAATCAGTAAAATCAACTATTTTGAGATCTCATATTGTAATTCATTTGGTTAAATAATACAATTCATTACAAAACAAATCAGAAGACTATAAGGCATGTGGTCTTTAAGATCAGTTACATATAAGAATACTCTGCTACCCCAACTATAAGGAAATTTGTTTCTTTTTCTTTTTGTTGAGACAGCGTCTTGCCTATGTATTCCAGGCTGACCTACAACTTGCCACGTATCCCAGGCCGGCCTTGAACTTGAGATCCTTCTGGCCCTGTCTCCCAAGTGCTAGGATTATAGGTATGCATTACCATGCCTGGCACTGGAAACATTTTTATTTGGTTTTGCTGCAAGGCTGGGGATTGAACTCACAACCTCATGCATGCCAGGCTACTCTACCACTGAAACACATCCCCAGCCAAGGCAATTTTTTGATGAGTTGGAAATAAGGTTGAAACAATACATGATTTAACTCAAAAGAATGGTCCTACTATTTAAAACGTTTTTTGCTGTAGCTACTATTAAGAATTCAAAATATGTCATTGATACAATCCTGCCTCTGCTAGAACTCTTAAAATTAACACCCAGTGAGGCAATGTCTATGGCAAAAGCTCTCAGCTGGTTGTGGTAGCTCATGCCTGGAAGCTCAGCTACTCAAGAGGTTGAGGCAGGAGGATTGCAGGTTCAGGGCCAGAGGCAGCCTGTGTAACCTAGTGAGACCTTTTCTCAAGATAAAAAAGTTAAAAATGGGCTGTGGGTACAGCCAGAGGTAGAGCACTTGCAAAGTATGTGCAAGGCTCTGGGTTCAACCCCAAGCACCACACAAAAAAATAAAATAAATAAATAAATAAATAAATAATAATAAAAAAAAGCTCGCAGTGCCAGTTACAGATGAGACTCACCCTGGATAGCTCTTTAGAAAACAAAACATGTGCTATGTTAGAAGGTGGTTGGTGGGTTCATGGAGGAAAAAAGCAGTTAAGGTTGGGTTGTTGTTGTTAGGTGCTGTCGAGTCGGTATCCAACTCATAGCAACCCTACTTACAACAGGCAAAACACTATTATCAGTGCTTTTCTGCTATTCATAGGGTTTTCGATGGCAGATTGATTTTTGGGAGTGGGTTGGCGGGTCCTTCTCCCAAGCCTACAGTATCTGGTGTTCCCAGGCGGTCTCCCATCCAAGCACTAACCAGGCCTGATGCTGCTTAGCTTCTGAGATCTGATGGGATCGGATGCCACTGGGCTACCACTGCAGGCAAGGCTGAGGTAGGGGGTTAGAATTTTCAATAAGATGCTCAGGGAAGATCCTCCCAAAAAGGTGCCTACTCTGAACGTGGTGAGAGCGCAGCATTCAGTACCCAAAGGAAGAACGTCTATGCAATATGAACAGCCAAATGTAGGGTGCATCAGGAGTTTACTGCACACATTTGAACAACAGCAGATGCTAATTAGACTGAAGTAAGGGGCAAGAAGACCAGATGCGGGTTCAGAGAGGTCTTCAGCATTAAGGGCCCTTTTAAGGATGATGGCATTTATTTGGAGGGAGATGGGAAGCCACTGAGACTAGTGTTACAACACTAATATGGTATTCACAGCCCAAAGTTTTTGTTTTTAACAAATGGCCGATCTCCTTTAAAAAGTCCAGTTGGAGGACAGCTCAATCAGTTCACAGTACCTCAGTGTACTGTGAAATAGCAGGTCTCAAACAAAACTCCCCTATAGGGGAGTTACACTTCAACAATCTGACACCACAGGACACCTTAAAGGTGTAAGTTAAGAGAGGAGTGATGGTAAAGAGCTTTAAATGTTTATCAAAACTGTCTCTGAAAGATTAAAGTGCTTCCCTCATTGACTACGGCCTGGAGAGGACATTTGGAATCAATATAGTTTCTACTGTGTTTTCAATTAAATCTCGATTTGGTCTGACTGAGTCCAGGAATACATAATAGAGAGATCAAAAAGAACTCAGTAAATATATACTTTAGTGATGAATGGGTTGGTGTCCAGCCCCCAGTGCCCTGCTAAGAATAAAACACTGTCTAAGCTCTGGGACAGAGGGCAGAAGGACACTACAAAGAGCAATGTAATAAACAGGACAAAGGTTCTAGTCCCCTGCTATCAACTGCAGGCTTTGGGGCTAGTCATTTCACTTCTGTGGGTCTGTCAATGCCAAAAACCTTGGATTTAATAACAATGGCCAGAGCTCTGAGAACAGAGGACTTAAAGGGAAATGTCCAATGGTGAAGTCCTTAAAGGAAATAAACTCTGTGGCAGCATTCTTAGATACAGAGTATCTAGGAGAATATAGTACAAAGCTACCAATATGCTATAAAGCACCACAAAGTTGGGCACAGGGTGGTACCCGCCTATAATCCCACGGATTTGGGAGGTGAAGGCAGAAGGATCACAAGTTTGAGGCCAGAGATAGCCTGTGTAACTGAATGAGACCCTGACTCAAAATAAATAAAAATGGGCTGAGGGGGCAGCTCAGTGGTTGAGCACTTGCAAAGTATGCACAAGGCCCTGGGTTCAGCCTCACAGTATCAAAAACAAAAAACAAAATACCATGAAGAGCCACAAAACCCACTTATTATTCCAAAGTAGGTAGAAGCAGAGTTTGCAACTTTTCCTTTGAGGAACAGGCACTGCCAGACCAATATTACCAAAAACCTTTCTAGACTATTAATTTCTTCCTACACTAAGACTTTGAAATTATTTTTTAAAAAAGTATGCAAAAGAAATCAATGGAAAGGAGCATATCTCCTGTACATTTGTTCTTAAGACAAGCTGCAGGCAGTGTTTCTGGAAAAGCCATTTACATTCTGGACATCGATACCAACAATGGAATTTCTAGATGAGGAGGGGAGGAGACTGTGAAGGAACAAACCACGTATTCAGAGAAGGAACATTCTCAGGACCAAGTGTGTTTGCCCTGGCACGTTCTCTTTCCTTTTGGCAATGCTATCCCCATGCTAATGAATATGTCTGCAACAAGAGAGTTTTCCCAACATTTGTTTCCCTTCGACCAGGAACTACTTCAGGTATTTTAAGAGAACATATTTTGAAAACAGCTTTTATGGAAACATAAGGTTTTTTTTTGTGGTGGTGGTGCTGCTGGGGAATCAAACCCAGAGCCTCATGCATGCTAGGCAAGTGCTTTATCGTTGAGCTATACCCGCAGCACAGGAAGTCATTTTTTATCTACCTGACTTTATTCACTACCAGGCATCTAATGATGTATTTCAGTGATCTGTCCAGAAATTCAGAATTCCTTTAATCTTTCAGATAATTATTCTCTGGTATTGCTCTAGCCAACTTTTTTTTTTTGGTTTTGTTTTTTTAAAGTGGGAGGGGACAGACAATAGGAACAAATGTCTGAGCAGGGCATGGTGATACATGCCTTTAGTCCCATTACTCAGTAGGCTGAGGCAGGAGGATCACAAGTTCGAGGACAGCCTGGGCTACATAGTGAGTTCCAGGCCAACATGGGCTACACAGTGAGACCCTGTCACAAACAAACAACAAACAGGAATAAATGTCTAGCTAAAGAGCTCAATTGTATCTTGCATCTTTTAGCAGAAGAGAATCAGGTGATTTATAATTCCAGAGGAAGAATCCAAATCATACTTAGTTGATGCAAAACTATCTTAAAATAAAAAGCACAGATTATTACAATAGAAAAATATGCCATGCTTTTGCTTGTTCCACTCCAATATTCAACTATTCTAGAATAACAAATCTCCTGATCCACAGGCTAATAAGAGAAAGTACATATCATGCCTAGTTATCCTGAAAACTGGTTTTTATTTCAGCTTTTTTTTTTGGTGCCAATCCCAGAAAGGAGTCTGTAAGTTGTACACAGTTCTGAGTAACTTCTGATATTGGGGTCACCATGGGAATAAAAGAGGCAAAATTCACCTTATTCTCCACCTTTGTTTCCTGTGAGAGAGTACAAGTGGCCAAATATGTACATGATAAAAAAACACTGGCCCAATCACCTATCCAAAAATTTCACTCAGAATTGTCTTGACATAATGAAAGAAACAGTGTAAATCTACCCTAAGTTAAATAGGTGAAAAGGGCCAAAGGCAAAGTGGTAGCTCTACCTAGGGATAAAATGAGCCTGGACTGAGATGGCTGAGGGCAGTTGAGGTTGATGCAACTTAATCATAACCTTATGAATTCCTGTGAGAAAATAGTAAAGGAAAACATTAAGTCACTCTGATATTCTATCTTCAAGACAAATGCCCACCTAAAGTAGATTATTCAAAATCAAAGTGACTGAGTCTATTTTCTACGGTAGGTATGGTTGTTTAAAATACTTAGGCAGGACACAATGGAGCATGCCTGCAATCCCACCAACTTGGGAGGCAGAGGCAGGAGTATCACAAGTTTGAGGCCAGAGGCAATCTGCACAATTCAGTAGGACTCTGACTCAAAATAAAAAATGGGATGGGGTGCTGCAAGTGGTAGAGTACTTGTAAAGTATGTGTAAGGCCCTGAGATCAACCCTCATGTACTGCCCGCCCCCCCAAAAAAATATATATGTATGTATGAGGCGGGTGTTTAGCTCAGTTGGTAGAGCATTGCTCCAAGCTCTCTGAAGCCCTTGGTTTGATCCCCAGTGCCCCAAAAACGGGAGGACATGACAATCCACTCCTGAAGCAATCAGCCACTGAAAACCCATGAGGATCGCTATGAGTTGGATCTGACTTGACAGCACCTATCAACAATCTGTCTGTCTATCTATTTATTTTAGGGGCTGGAAGATATAGCTCAGCAGTACAGCATGTCCTTAGTAGGCATGAGGCCCTGGGTTAAATTTTCCAATACCCAAAAATAACCCCCAAACAAATAACCTCCTACAACTCTGTATGTATCTGTATGTATATTTACTAAAGATCAAATTATTTTCTCTTGTGATGTCTCAGACTACACATTTATTAAAGAGTAACAGCTTGGATCTCTTGGATCTCAGCTCCTAGTACACAGGAGATGACCAGAGCTGGAACATTCCAGCAGAATAAGAGGTGGGAATGCTGCCAGCTTCATTACTGACAGCTATATGCCAGCTGTGTGCATTAGTGCACAATCTGATAGATTTTCATCTTACCTCAGACAGCCAGGCCCAGCCTGGAGCAGCCTGCACCCGGGAAGAAGTCTCTTCAGAGAGCTGAGCCTTTCCTACTCAGGACAGATGGAACTGGGCTGGTCTCTTCTTGGGTGAAGAACCAAGCAAGGAGCTGACTCTCAATGCCCTGTGTCATGGGAACTTCTGAACTGATCCTGTGTGTGTTCAGGAGATCTAAACTCAACAAGGGGTCCACTTTTTCTGTTTCTTCCTTTCTCTCTGATAATATGGAGTCTGAGGAATGGGCTGGATGAATAAGAAAAGTTCATTTATAACTAAGAAAAAGGTGAAGTGTTATCCTTCAACAGCATAACTCTTCTACCAACCTAGTAGATTACCAAAACCCTTCATCTTACTTGCCTATAGTTTCCTTTTTTGGAAGACTGTAACCTTTTCCATCTCCATAGTTTACCTTTCAACCTCCTGGTCATTCATGTAACCACAATGTTGGAATCTGGTAGTATTTATTTCCATGGTTAGAGGCAGGACCATATAGAACACACTGGACTTGAAATCACAAGACCCAATTCAAGTTCCTAACATTCTTACTAAACGAAGTCATTGTTAAAAGCTCAGACTCCAGTCAGAATGCCTAAGTCCCACTCTGTGGGTCTTCATCAAGTCAATCTCTTTGCCTTCCTGTTCCCTCATTCCTAAAACTTGATTAAATAATGTTATCTACACATCATAGGATTGTCATGAAGATTAAATAAATATAAGCATTTGAACAGTAAGTGCCACATAGTAAGCACTCAAAAATGTTAGTTTTTGGAGACAGGCATGGTAATGTACACGTGTCATCCCAGCACTTGGGAGGTGGAGTCAGGAGGATCAAAGGTTCAAGGCCAGCCTGAGTTACACAGCAAGACCTTGTCTCAAAACAAACCATGGGCTGGGGATATAGGTCAGTGGTAGAATGCTTGCTGAGGCTGTGCAAGGATGTGCAACTCTCTAGCACTGGAGGGAAAAATGTAAGTTTTACTTGTTATCAGCTGACGTAAGTAATGTTTTTTGTTTTTTTTTTTTTTTTCAGATAGGGTCTCACTGTGTAGCCCAGGCTGGCCTCAAACTCAGAAATCCTCCTGCCTCAGCTTCTCAAGTGTTGGGATTACTGATGTGTACCACACCACCATGTCCACCTAAGTAATTTCATTTTATCTTCCTCCTACTAACAATGAAAATATATGCCTTACACATCCATCTCTTAATCCTTTAGGATTGCTGAGAAAATCAGAGGGCATTTTGATTTAGAGATACTGCATTTCCTACAACCTCATCAAACTGAAAGTAGAACAATTAGCTTTATGGTTATTAAACACCATTCTGATTATATTTGGCATGGTGGGGAAAAAAAAAAAAAAAACAGAACTAACTATACACCCCTACTGGAAGGGAGGCAAGACTCTGCAGACTCACAACTAGTTTAGTAGTGATACATCTCAGCCTCATGTTTTCCATTCTTAAAATGAATCAACTGGATGAGATAATCTCTAGAGTTCCTTTTAACAATATAGTTTTCACCAATACCAGGAATATAAACAAATCTTAAACTGTGTGAACATGTTTTTCAAAAGGAACTAAGACATTACTCTTTTGTTTCTAAAGGAATTTCAGTTTAAAGAAAAAGGAAGCCAAGATTATATACTTTCATTCTGATGCCAAATCCTAAAGGGAAAGAAATGTATTTAATGCCAAAAAGATGTCAGAAATAACCAGCTTGAAAGCAGAGGTCACTCACTCTAAAGTAGGAACCTAAACAGCAAGATGGAACTTTTTTATATAGCAAATGGAAAGATTATATAATAATGAATTGTCAAAGGCAGAATTCAATCTGGCATTAAGTCAACTTCAAGAAGGAAATGAAGCTGGGTGTGGTGGTGCACGCCTGCAATCCCAGCACACAGGAGGCGAAGGAGGACTGTGAGTTCCATGCCCACCTGGGCTACATGATAAGACCCTGTCTCAAAAAAAGAAGAGAAGAGAAGAGAGGAGAAGACAAGAGAAGAGAAGAGAAGAGAAGAGAAGAGAAGAGAAGAGAAGAGAAGAGAAGAGAAGAGAAGAGAAGAGAGGCGAGGCGAGGCGAGGCGAGGCGAAGAGAAGAGGAGAGGGGAGGGGACGAGAGGGAAGGGAAGGGAAGAAAAGAAAAGAGGGGGGGGGGAAATGGATGAGTCCTCTGTAGTAACAAGCACAGGGCAAAGGCATGATTATCCTTAGAGGAGAGGGAAAGCTAATGTACTATTTTTACTCTAATAGCAAGATGAAGAGGGATGAATTTAGATAATACAGATCACTACCAGCAGGTTTTCCTATCAACAAGACTAATCTGACCATTGGTGGCTTCTCTCAGTGTGAACTTCAGCACCTTGCCCCCAATTCTTTCCAACCCAACTTCTGTCATTTTTAGTGACATTACCATAAAGACTACACTCCTAACATCCTTGGCCTCTCAGTTCCTTATACTTCTCCTCAATGACCTTTCCTCTATCTCATTCCACTTCACATTCCACAGGACGTATGTAGAACTTTGTCATCTTTACAAACAGCTCCATGCCATGAACGCAGACATCTCCTCTCCTACCATAGTCTCCTGCCCTTCCTAAGGAGCTTCCTACCTCAGGAACAGTTCTTTCACCTGTCAACTCTAACATCAATGATCCCCCCCATTTTCTTACCTGTCAGCTCTCTTATCTTTACCTTAAGATTTAAGAGCTATCACTACTATTATTCTCTAGCAAGCCTCTGCAAATCCTTTGCCCTCTATCCCCCAAAATGCTCACCCAGCAAATCTATGCCTGGAAGAAGCCAATTATATGCATCTGCTATACAGACATTCCTCTATGTTCCTTCCAGCCCCTATGCCCCATACCAAAATCTGCAAATGCTTAAGTTCCTTATCTGAAATGGTGCAGTACTTGCATATGACCTACACAATCTTTCCATGTACTTTAAATCATCTCCAGATTACCTATGATAAGACAATGTACATGCTATGTAAATAGTTATTATAGGATATTGTTCAGGGAGTACTGACAAGAAAAAACACCTTCACATGTCCAGTAGAGATAATGATTTTCTTTTCCAGAATAATTTTGGCTCATGGCTTGTTCAGTCAGTGGACGCAGAACTGATGAATTAAGAGGGCTGACTGTCATTGGACATGAGGGTGCCACTAAATAAACATTCACTCATTCATTTATTCAAATGTCTTTCTATGGAATAGGCAATGTATTAGGCCCTCAGTATTTGCAGAGGGCTGGGAGGAGGGTAGTAAAACAGAGCCAGGGGTTACCTTTGTGGAGTTTACATCTACTCAACTGGCAGGGAAGAGGGCTGTAAGTAAGCAAATATATACCAACTTGTGATATGCTCAACTATCTTTTGTGGACTCAGTATCACCTATAATCTTCTCTCTTTTCTTTCTCTCTTTTTCTAGGTACTGAGGGGGAGAACCCAGGGCTTTGTATATGCTTTTCAAGTGTTCTACCACTGAGTTGCATATCCAGCCCCTTTTTAAATTTTTATCTTTAGTCAGGGTCTAAGTTACGCAGGCTGCCTCCACCTCCTGAGTTGCTGGGATCACCGGTGCGAGGCACTGTGCCTGGCCCTCTCTCCTCTATCTCCCTTTCTCCGAAGACTTTTCCATTTTACCTCATCCTGCTAATCTTCCACTTCCTTTTCCTCCCTTTGCTCTCATCCCTCTCCTTCAGTTCTCACTTTTATTTAGTAGCCTTGTCAGTTTGCTTTATTCCTTTGCCTACCTTTGGGACACACATGTCAAAAAGTGAGTGTATGAATTTGACAGAAAGTCAAGAAAGTGGTAGACAAAGGTATTTCACAAACTGTTGATAGTAGCAGCCGTAAATTTAAGGACCTATACAATAAAATTTCCACAAACAAGACAAAATGGCTTCAATTTGTAGTTCCACAGGCAGAGAAAATGATTGCCACAAGTAAATAGAACAATAAGGTAAAATGCAAGCCTGATGCAAGCCTTCAGACACTGTAAAACTCGTGACCAATGTGGGTAACCATCTACCTGTTGAAGGAACTAAGTGTTCAAAAGCAAAACTGAGACAACAAAAACTATCTGTATGATACTCAGTGTACCACTGTGTAAGAATTATTTTATACTTTATCACGCATAAAATGTTATTCTACACAATACTGCTTTTTCTACTGTCATTTTTCTATTTTTAACTAAATTTTGTGGCATAGTGATTACATGCCAATTTCTCTTTCTTAGCCAATTACACATTTTTCTGATAAGAGTTTTTTTGCATTCAAATGATGCACCTCACTAATTACATGATGATTTTACTAATATTATGCATTCCAGTTATTTTGCCAATCATGTTCTTATTCAGAAAATGTTCTGGAAATGAAACACTTATTGTCATGTATTTTGACTTGAAATTAGTAGTGAAAAGGTTAAGATAGGAGTCAACTGGCAGGACCTTTCCATTCTCACTTCTAAAACCGTCTTGGCACACACAATCTTTTCTCTTCTGTTAGCATCTCACTCCAAAGTTCATGCTCTAGCAAACACCAGTCCTCTGCTATGACCTTGCCCCTTCCTTCTTTCTCTAAGAATTGGCTCCTGCAATCTTCCTCCAGGTTCCAGAATCACCAAACTTTGTCTTTCCTAGACAATTCCCTACAAAGAGCATTTAAACACCCTCCAGAATCATCCATTTAAAAAGTAAAGAGCCAAACCTTCTCTTTGGATGATTTCTTTACTATAGCCAGGTTTCTTTAGCACGCCATAGATTTAGATCAGTTTCTCAACATCAGTACCCTGATTCAAAACAGCAGGATCTCTTCCTGACAACAGTTTTTATAACTTTGCTTCCACCAGTCATCCTGTTTTTCTCTATAGCCCTAGAGTGATCATTAAAAAACAAAATCCAACCTTTTACTCTCCTGCTTACAGCCTTTCAATGATCCTTCTATTACATTTATAATGAAATTCAAGCTGTTAGCCTGGCCCACAAAGCCCTCTGTGACCTGGCCCCCCACTTATGCTTGGACCTTATCTCATATCTCACTTTTCACCTCTCCAGCCTGGGGTGTTGGTACTTATAACTTCTTTTGCCTGAGATGCTCCCTCCCTAATCTAGGAAGATTAGGGTAGACTTATTTTTTAATTTGAATCTCAGCTTAAATTTACTCTGTCAGAGCAGCTTCCCTAAATATCTAATCCAAAGTAACTATTCTATTACATCAATTCTTGCATAAACTAACAGACATTTAAAATTTTGTTTTATCTTCTCCTCTCCAAAGTGCCAAAAGAGCAATCTGTTCACTTTTGTACCCCTAGCACTTATAATAATGCCCAGCATACAGCAAGAATCCAATAATTTTGTAGAACTGAAGAAATGACATAGCCTCAGCTGCCAGACATAATTTTTTTTAATGCATCCTGAAATTTTTCATTTTCAGAACAGTAAAAGGAGAGCTTTTAACAACAACTACATTCTCAGCATTATCTCAAAAACATTTACAAAACTTTCTTACTAGAACCCTTGCTTTTCTCTGCTGGAATTCAAAAGATTAACGATTTGAGACAGGAACTGAAACTTAAAGTCATGAAAGTAGGGAAGGACATAGGTGATCTTAGTGGAATTTTGCTTCTTCAGTTCAAGAATTCATTTGATCTATGGAAATACTGTGGTGGTCCAAGTAGGCCTTTGTTAAATGACTAACCCCAAACCTCTCATGAATGATATACTCCTGGCCACTATGACTAAGCACTGCTCACTTAAATTACTCATACTAGTTCAAGGAGGAGTAACTCTAGGTTTCCATCTAGGAACACAAAAATAAAATTGTAAGCATTCTGAGTTCTATAGTTAGTTCAGTCACACCATATTATAAAACTCCACTCCAAAAATAGTAAGGTAATTTCTGGCCATAGTGAAATTTAAAAGTCTATGCTAGAAGAGTCTAATTCTGACAATAAAAAAGATCACTAACAAGTAAAAAATTATGGCACACTGATTATCAGAGTATCCTTCAAATATGAACATATGGCAGATTGGGAGATTTAAAAGGGACATTGACAAGTTATGTAATCCTATGAAACAGGACAACCTAAACTATCCTACTTAGATGACAGTCTGATCTAATTTTAAAGGCCACTGATATAGCTCAATATGGCATATTCACTATTAACAGCCATAACTTTTCACTTCACCTATATTTACTCACACGGGTTTAGTTAGCTCTTGATACGTGCCATTGGCTTGCAGCCATAGCACTGTGGCCTCTGATCCTGTCAGATCTTGGAAGCTAAGCAGGGTCTGGCCTGGTTAGTACATGGATGGGAAACTGCCTAGGAATACCAGGTGTTGCAGGCCTGGGAGAAGGACCCAGCAAGCCACTCCCAAAAATCAATCTGCCATTGAAAATCCTATGATTGGCAGAGAAGCACTGACAATTGTGTTTCACCTGCTGTACGTAGGGTTGCTATGAGTCAGACACCGATTCAGTGGCACCTAACAACAACAACAACATGTGCCATTGACATTGATTGCTATTGCAGCATGAGCTCTCTGGGTTTTCTCCCGGACATTCTATCATCACTTAACGAACACGCAGTCTCTCTAGATCCGTTTCTCTTACACTCAGCCTTGGTATCACCAAACTGCCAACTCCTATTTACTTCACCACCACAGCAACTGCAAGCCTGTATTTCTTTGGTGAAAGCTTTTTCTTAATAGCTGAGCACACATGTAATGGCTAAAAACTGTGAATCTGGAGAAGTATGGAATATGGAAGTCTCTGCAGCATGAAACAAAATTTTCACTGACTAGGGATTACTTGGGGTTTTGCATGAGTATTTCTAAAGTCCTCATGTGTACCTTTGCATCTATCTCCAAAGCTTTGTAAAGACTATATTTTCAATATATAAAACACAATCTTTCCTGTTAAAGCTTATTTCTTTACACTCTTCTAAACTGAGGCATTGACCTACACTTCTTATATAAAAAAAAAAAAAAGAAAGAAACAGCGTGACTAAAGAATAAGTGCTATTAATTTACGGAGATCTTCCCTTCTAACTGAGACTTTCTACAACCTTCTTAATGTCTAGAAGGGACATTATATTCTGGTATTTAATGTGTTAGCCAATACCAAGCACACAAATTCACTTAATTCCAACACCTCATTTTCATTCTTTTAAGAGATGAGTTCTCCAATAAATGTCGCTGTGCAGTTTTAAAAAAAAAATGAAAAGAGATGAGTTCTCATTATGTTGCACAGGCTGGCCCCAAACTTATGAGTTCAAGCTATTCTCTAACCTCAGCTTCCTGAGTCCCTGGGACTACAGCCAGGTACCACTGCACCTGGCCAACATCTCATTTTTAAAGAGGAAATAATGATTCAGATGAGTATTAGTCTCAACAGTGAAGGTGAACCAGGTCCAGAACTTCTCTTTCCTGATAACCCGTGATAACTTGCCAATCACACGCTCATAACTCAATGTGGTCGCTAATGCCCAGCAGCACTGCTAAGCATTACAGGAAGTATTTCCGAAGGAAAGGATAAAAGTAAGTCCAAATTTTCTAATAAATCAGAACTTAAAGATTCAAATATCCCTTTCAAAGCAATCTTTCTGTAAAACTGTGCAAATATTTCAATAATGCTACAGTTGATTAAAGGAGTTTATAATTTCTCTTTGGAAGTGCCCAGAGCACCAGTTTAATACCGAGTTTTTCTATTCATCTTATTCTTTGGGATTAAATTACCTGCAGCCATTTCAAAAATTCATATTAAGCTTTAAAACATGACCATTTGTTATCATTTACAATATTCAAAGAGGATGTAAACTTCTAAAAGATTAGCTCAGAGTGCTTGAAACAATGATGGCATTGTAAAAGTAAATTCGTAACCTCCTGACATTTCCATTTTCATTTCTTTTCTTTCCAAAGAGGATTTGGGGAAGCTATGTCACATTCAGATTAAAAATACTCATTTATAGATGTAATTTGTTTTTAAAAAGATCTCTCAAGCAATCATGCTACTGAAAATCTTCTAAAACTGTATTTGCAAAGTATCTCAAAAATGAGCGTATCAAATTATATTGAAGATATACTTAAATATGCAGAGATTGTTTTAAAGAAAAGATATCAGAATGTAAGTAATGACACCTATTAAGACATAGGCTTGTGAGATGTTTTAATGTTTTTCTTTATTTTTGCTCACCTGACCTTCTTATATTCCTTCAATGGATCATTTATACAATTTATACAATGGGCCATTTATACTATATATATCAATATATATTTTTAAATTGTACATATTTTAATTGTACTTTCTTTCCTTTTTATCAGTAATGTTTAATGGGTCTCATCATGACATTTCATTGTACGTTGTTCATATTAACTTCCCCCTTACCCTCTCATGAACCCCCTCCTCCATCCCCTCCTTCTCCACCAATGGTTTCCTTTCTACTTGCTTGTCTTTTTTGTGAATCTATCTATCTATCTATCTATCTATCTATCTATACATACATACATATATATATATGGGAGGACATGGAATCCATTCCCGCGGCAATCCTGAAACAATCACCCATTGAAAACCCTATGAGGGTCGCTATAAGTCGGACACAACTTGATGGCGTATAACAACATCATCTCTCTATATATGTACATCCCAATTTTGTCAACAGGGCAACATATGGGATATATTTTTTCTTTTCTTCCATTACCCTATCTTCTTGCTCCCTCTCCCTTTTCTTTAGTTCTGTATCTTTCCCTACTCAGGTCCTGTCTGCTTTCATGATCTCTGTTTTAATAATGAATATACATTCAAGTCTAGCATCTATATACGAGAGAAAACATGCAATGTTTATCTTTATGGGTCTGGGCTTATTCATTTAAAATGATGATCTCTAGTTCCATACATTTTCTAGCAAATGCCATAATTTTGTCCTTTTTTATGGCTGAATAAAATTCCATAGTGTATATATGCCACAATTTCCATATCTAGGCATCTGTTGATGAACACCTAGGTTGATTCCGTATCTTGGCTATTGTGAATAATGCCACAATGAACATGGATGAGCAGGTATCTCTGTGGCATACTGACTTACATTCCTTCAGCTATATACCTAGGAGTGGGATAGCTGAGTCATATGGCAGGTTTTTTTTAGTTTTTTGAGGTATCTCCATACTGATTTCCATAGTGGCTGCACCAATCTGCATTTCCACCAGCCCTGTGTAAGGGTTCCTTTCTGCTGGCATCCCGGTCAGCATTTGTTGTTGTTTGCTTTGTTGATGGTAGCCACTCTGACTGGAGTGTGATGGTATCTCAGTGTAGTTTTGATTTGCATTTTCCTGATAGCTAAGGATGCTGAACATTTTTTCATATGATTGTTGGCCATTCGTATTTCTTCTTTTGAGATGTCTCTGTTCAGTTCTTTTACCCATTGTTTGATTTGTGTTTAATTTTTTGAGCTCTTTATATATTCTAGATATTAGCTCCCTGTCTGATGTACAGCAGGCAAAGATTTTCTCCCATTCTGTCGGTTGTTTCTTCACTCTGATAATTGTCTTTTCCTGTGCAAAAGCTTTTTTTTTTTTCCAGAAACAATCACAATAACAATAAATTATTTATTTATTTATTTATCACAAAATATCTAGAAAAATACTTTCAGAGTATGGGGTTGATCAAAGGGAACTGGGGACTAGTATTTTCTACTCTACAGATTTCTAATGTAGCAAAAGCTTTTTAATTTCATGTAATCCCCTTTGTCAGTTCTTGCTATTGTTTCCTGTGCTTTTGGGGTCCTATTCTGAAAGTCCTTGCCTATGCCTATGTCATGAAGTGTTCCTCTTATGTTTTCCTCTAGCTGTTTCAGTTTCAGGTTATACATTAAGGTCTTTGATCCATTTTGAACTGATTTTTGTACAAGGTGAGAGAGAGAGAGATATACTTTCAGTCTTCTGCATGAAGATACCCAGTTTTCCCAGTACCAGTTTCCCAGTTGAAAAGGATATCTTCTCCAAGTTATGTTTTTGGTACCTTTGTCTAATATCAGGTGGCTGGAGCTGTATGGTTTATTTCTGGATCCTCTATTCTGTTCCACTGGTTTACATGTCTGTTTTTGTGCCAGTACCATTAGTTTTTGTTACTGTAGCTTTGTTGTCTAATTTGGAATTTGGAATCAGGAATTGTGATGCCCCTGCATTGGTCTTTCTGCTCAGGATCGCTTTGCAATTTGGGGTCTTTGTGTTTCCAAATGAATTTCTGGATTGTTTTCTCTATTTCTATGAAGAATGTCATTGGGATTTTGATGGAGATTGCATTAAATCTGTAGATTGCTTTCGGTAATTTGTTGTTAGGTGCCATCGAGTCAGTATCTGACTCACAGCGACCCTATACACAACAGGTGAAACACTATTGTGTGCTTGCTGCTATTCATAGGGTTTTCAATGGCTTATCGTCTTTTGGGAGTGGGTTGTCGGGTCCTTCTCCCAAGCCTATAGCACCTGGTGTTCCCAGGCAGTCTCCCATCCAAGTACTAACCAGGCCCAACCCAGATCCAAGATCTGACAGGATCAGACGCCACTGTGGTGCAGCTGCAAGCTTCAGTAATATAGCCATTTTTTTCCCCCACAATATTAATTTTTCCAATTTATAAGTGTGGAAGACCTTTCTACCTTCTGGTGTCTTCTTCAATTTCTTTCTTTAGTGTTTTAAAGTCTTTATTGTAGAGGTCTTTCACCTCCTTGGTTAGGTTTATTACCAGGTATTTTATTTGTTTTGATGCTACTGTGAATGGGATTGTTTTCCCAGTTTCTTTCTCCACCTGGTCATTATTGGTGAATAGAAAAGTTACTGATTTTTGTATGTTAATTTTGTATCTTGCTACTTTGTGGAAAGTGTATATCAGCTCTAAGAGTTTTCTGGTGGAGTCGTTAGGGACTTTTAAGTATAGGATCATGTTGTTTGCATATAGGGATAATTTAACTTCTTCCTTTCCTATTTGGGTTCCTTTTACTTCTTTCTTTTTCTTTTTCTTTCTTTTTTTTTTTCCCGGTACTGGGGGTTGAATCCAGGGCCTTGTGCTTGCATATTTTGCAAGTGCTATATACCATTGAGCTGCACCCCCAGTCCATTTTTTCACTTTGTGAGTTTTACTTTTTGAGAAAGGGTCTCGCTAAATTACAGATTCCCTCTGGTCTCAAACTTGTGATCCTCCTGCCTCTACCTCCCAAGTCGCTGGGATTACAGGTGTGCACCACTGTGCCCGGCAGGTCCCTTTTCTTTCTTTCTCTTGTCTTATTGCTATGGCTAACAGTTCAATTATTACACTGAATAGCATTGGAGACAGTGGACACTCTTTTCTTGTTCCTGAATTTAGGGGAAATGCTGTCAGTTTTTCCCCATTTAGTATGATGGTGGTGGTGGGTTTTTCATATATTACCTTTATTATGTTGAGGTGTGTTCCCTCAATTCCCAGTTTCTTCAAGGCTTTTATCAGAAAAGGATGTTGAGCTTTGTCAAAGACCTTTTCTGCATCTATTGACAGGAGAATGTGGTTTCTGTTTCTGGGTCTATTTATATTCTGTATTACATTTATTGTCTTGTGTATGTTGAACCAGCCTTGCAGCCTTGGGATGAAACCAACTTGATCATAGTGTATGATCTTTTTAATATGTTGTTGAGGTCAATTTGCAAGTATTTTATTAAGGATTTTTGCACTGCTTCATTAGAGATATTGGCCTGTAGTTTTCCTTTTTTGGTGTATCCTCCCTTGATTTTGCTATCAGGGTAATAATACTGGCTTTATAGAATGAGCGTGGTAGTGTTCCTTCTATTTGTATTTTGAAAAATAATTTGAGGAGCACTGGTGTTAATTCTTCTTTAAAGGATCTGTAGAATTCAGCAGTGAATCCATCTGGTCCTGGGCTATTCTTTGTTGGAGACTATTACTGCTTTGATCTCACTGCTCGTTATAGATCTGTTTAAGTTGTTTATATCCTCTTGACTTAATTTTGGCAGGTTATATGTGTCTAGGAATTTATCCATCTTGTCTAAGCTTTCCAGTTTTTTGAATATAATTTTTCAAAGAATTCCCTAATGATTCTCTAGATTCCATTGGAATCTGTTATCTTTTCAAAGAACTAGCTTTTTGTTTCATCAATTCTTTTTATTGTTCTTTTACTCTCCATTTCCTTAGTTTCTGCTCTAATCTTTATTATTTCTTTCTATCTATTGGTTAGGGTTATGTTGTTGTTGTTGTTGTCAGGTGCCGTCGAGTCGGTATCCAACTCATAGCGACCCTCTGTACAACAGGGGAAATACTATTGTCAGTGTTTCTCTGCTGTTCATAGGGTTTTCAATGGCAGATTGATTTTGGGAGGGGGTTGCCAGGTCCTTCTCCCAAGCCTACAGCTTCTGGTGTTCCCAGGCGGTCTCCCATCCAGGTACTAACCAGGACCGACCCTGCTTAGCTTCCAAGATCTAACGGGATCGGATGCCACAGGGCTACAGCTGCAGGCAGGGTTATATATATACACAAAATAAAACAAAAAATGTCACAAACATATATCTTAAAATTCCAAGCCAGGCATGGTGGTGTATGCCTGTAATCCCAACACTCAGAAGGATGAGGAAGGAGGATTATGAGTTTGAGGCCAACCTGGGCTAAACAATGAGACTCTGTTAATTAAACAGGTTGGGTAAGGTGGCACACACCTGTAATCTCTGTGACTCAGGAGGTAGAACCAGGAGGATTTCAAGTTCAAAGCCAGAGGTAGCCTATGTAACTTGGCAAGACCCTATCTCAAAATAAAAAGTAAAAAATGTGCTGGACATGTGGCTCAGTAGGAGAGCTCTTGCAAAAATATGTATGAGGCTCTAGGTTCAATTCCCTAGTACTGCTAACAAGAAAAAACAAAAAACAAACATAAAAGAACCATCCCCTATTCCAAGATGTAAGGATTAAAAATGTTTAATCTGAGTTTGTATGTCTTTAATTTTATTTATTTATTTTGTAGTGCTAAGATCAAACCCAGGGCTTTACACATGCTAGGCAAGCACTGTACACCCCCAAGCGGCACATCTTAATATCTTAGAGCTTAAAATTTGGTTCAGGAAGAATGGTACACCTGCCCAGATACAATGGGAGCAAGGTCTAAAAAGAACACTGAGGTTGGGTTTCTTTCTTTTCCCTTCTGTGTAATTCTTAATCTATGTAACTCTAAAGGAAATCTTGTTTCTTCTAAATGAGCCATTGCCTCTCAAAATGCTTAAAGCACATCTCAACAGTAATTACATTGTTGATGACCTGAAAATGGGTCACCCCACACAACTGATTAAAACTGATTATGCAATTTTCCTTTGAAGGAAACAAGGATAGCTTATACAAATATTTCAACTACATATGCTTCCTTACGAGAAGATGATACACCATTTGTAGACACTACCAAGTTCTTAAAGCATACAAAAAGGCAAAGGAAAACTTTTGAAGAAGTTAAACTAGCTTGGTCATCTGTCCCAACCAATTTCCCACTATATCATTAACTTAGGAAAGGGCACAGGCGTCTTTGTGTCACTGGTTGGTAAATAAACAATTTCTGAAGTTTAAATTTAGAGTGTTAGGGTATAGTTCAGTGGCAGAACACTTGCCTAGCCTGCCCAAGGCCCTGGGTTCAATCTCCCAGGGAGGATGGTGTTTTTGGATAAAGTTTAGATGGTTTTACTTAGAAAGTTATGGTGAAACAATCATATTACCTGGAAAAATATTTCAAGGTTTCAGAAATAACTACAATTCTACAGGATATGTAATTTCATTTCTGTAGGTTTGCTGTTAGTTTCAACAAGCTCTACTGTTTCCTTTCTGACTAGGAATGTAGGATAATAAAATTCAATTCAGAATGCTAACTTTTAGAGTCTTTAAGTAAATAGGGGGCCTGCAGCCGTAGCCCTGTGGAATCCGATCCCGTCAGATCTTGGAAGCTAAGCAGGGCCGGGCCTGGTTAGTACCTGGATGGGAGACCGCCTGGGAACACCAGAAGCTGTGGGCTTGGGAGAAGAACCCGGCAACCCCCTCCCAAAAATCAAATCTGCCATTGAAAACCCTATGAACAGCAGAGAAGCACTGACTATAGTGTTTCCCCTGTTGTACAGAGGGTCGCTATGAGTCGGATACCGACTCGACGGCACCTAACAACAACAAGTAAATAGGTATTTATGAGATGTATTTTAACATTTAATATGGCCAAATAGAAAGAAACACTCTAAAGTTAAGAGAATAAACAAACTAGGGATGGGAAATAACATGCCAGAAAAGTCCTCTCAAAATGAGTGACACCTACATTCTCTAGCCATGGAATAAGGTAAGGGAAAGGCTGCAGCCCCTAACCACATAGGTCAAATGCACTAACAGCTTGTCACAAGCCCAACACCTCACAGCTCCCATTGATTTCACGACCTCCAACTACAACTTAGAGATCCTTGCAGCAATGAGGAAACTTCTGGTTTATTTTCTATAAAGTATCTTCCTGATTGCTGCCTGAAGGAAATGACCAGCCTATTGTTCAGATGTGCATGAAGAGTTCCCTCACCTAATAAAGAACTAAAGACATTCTGTAGTATGTTTACAGCATAAAAATTTCTAGCACATAAAGTAGCTAGATGTTGGGGGACAGGGTGCTACTTTTGATGGGATTCAGTTCTGTGACCATCCAAATTCTTCTGTACCTTTTGCCCTACATAGAGAAATATGGGAGCCTAGAATCAAAGCAAAACCTTGGATGTTTTGGTCCATCTCTTAAAAAAAAAAAAAAGAAAAGAAAAGAAAAAAGAAAAAAGAAAAAAAACTTTTGTTGAGAAACTCCAGGAAGACAGCCCACAGCAACAAGATATATGAACACTGGCAATTCTCAACACTAGGGCTCAGTCTGACCATCAGAGAATGCTCAATATATTTCAATTTTATTTTTCATACTTAAAATCAGTCAATATATTATAGTATTTTAAAGTCATGTATAGTTTAAAATAAAAAAAGCTGAATTACTACCATTTTACAATTTCAAAATATTTAAAGGTAGAAACCTTCAATCAGATGAGCCTTTATAGCATCTGACACTAAAATACCTAAATTGTCACTGAATGCCTTAATAGAGGCATCAGGTTAATAACATTACCAATTAAGCCAGGAGGAAGATGAAGGCATGGAAAAGGCACCTTTTGTACATACTCTGAGATTGCAATTCTGTCTGCTGTTTATAAGGCTAAAGAGATCAGGGTTGGAAAGAGTGGAAAAAAGGTCATCTTACTACTAGGCACCCAGAGATGGAATTTATCAGAGCAAACTAATATCTAGGCTTATCTAGGCTAGATTTTTAAATGACAGAATAAAACAAAACAAAATAAATGACAGAATTAGAATAGATATTATATAATATTCATTCCAACAGCCTGGTATTCAAAGTGAGATTTAAGATATGTTTATGTTTTACTACTAATAGCCTGACTGGACACCACACCTTAAAGCTGTTGGTTTAATGTGACACTGAAAGATAAAAGCCTAGAGTAATGGTCATTATAATCATGTAAAGCATATATTCAAATGTCTTCTCTCATGGTATGGAAGTCCCTGCAAAAGTCACTGATTAACCAAAGCCCCAAAAGGAAAAATTTAGTTAAATAGTAATTTCTGGGATAAATTATCTCCAGTAAAATACAGGACTCCCCCCACCTTAGATTTCAAAATTCTCTAAGGAGAAGAACCAGGCAGTCACATACCTATAGATGGAGATTTGAAAGGATATTTATCAGGAAGATCCACTCTAACTTTCCATACTCCTCCTTCATATGGTGCTGGAATAAAAGTAAAAAATGTTGAACATTAGAACTGTATCTCCAAAACAGAAAATAAATCTGCGCATAAGTTAAACATTAATCCCTGTTCTATACTGAAAACCTTCAAATTAATTCCTCTAAGGGTCAGGGACTAGGGCAGGGGATATAGATCACGGCAGAGTGCTTGCCTAGCATGCACAAGGTCCTAGGTTCAATCCCCAGTACGGCACCGTCCCGCACCAAAAAAGAGTCTTGTTCAGCATAGTGGCGTATGCCTACAATTCCAGCACTCAGAACAATCTTGAGTTTGAGGTCAGTCTGGACTACATGTGAGACCCTATCTCAAAACACCAAAAACAGGTGTGGGGGGTGAATAAGAGTCAGGGACCTATTACAACAAGTAGGTACTCCATGTTCAGATGAACATACTTTTCTATAAAAGATCCAGAGTTAGAAAATAAGCAAAGACTCATTTTCCTCTTCAAATTTACTTGATTCTATTAAATACTATTCAATTTGGTAAGCAATAGCCATGTTCCTTTTTTGCCTATCTCAACTAATCCGTCCTCCCAAAACAAAAACAAAAAGAAACTACACTTCCCAGAAACCAGCAATGTGGCCATCCACAACAAAACCTGGAATTCACAATTCATAAGAGATAAGTATATAAAGCAATTATGAGAGAAAAACTTCCTAATTCACGGTTCTAGAGTTCAACTGAGCCTACCTTTCAAAAGCTATGCATGCTACCACCTGTCCTGGATACTCCCACCGTTTATTAAGGAACAGAGTTAAAAGACTGCAATAGAAGAACACATAACACCACATGTACTTACTTCCTTGTGGTCCATAAAACTTCACTACGAATTCATTGAGTCCTCCCAGGATCGTAACCTCATGCTTACTCTCAATGCTAAGGTGGAAGGTAAAGGAAATTACACAGGCTTTATATTACCCCGGAGAACTACTGATGACATCCCAAAGATACACCAGTCAAAGTGTAACCCAAACTATAGGGCACTGATAAAATATAAAATATATATAACAATTCTAGTAGTTTAGGAGGCAATCTATACTCTTAGGAAAAGAATATATATGAATTTGGACTCAGAGACCAGTGGTCAAATCCCAAGACTACCATTTATTGGTTTTGTCAGCTCAGACAAAACAATGTAAATTTACTCCTTGACCTATTGTTCTCTCTGCAAACTGGGAAAACACTACTTGGTAGGATTTCTGTGAAGATTAAATATGAAAATGTGTAAGACTGTATTTGCCTACATATAAATGAAAAATGGGCGATTTCAGTTTTCCTCCTTCTCTGTACCTTCTCCTTCCTTACCTATCCCCAAGAAGCCCTTAACATAAATTCAGTATTCCCGTAAGTGAAATTCAAATGCTTAACAAAAAAGATTGATTTTCCTAAACTAGAAGTGCTGTGCTCCTACGGATTTACTAAGGAAAGTATCCATAATGTTCCTTTTGGCTTTTGGAATAATCAAAATAGTTAACAATACAACTTGTTACAGGTAAACCATCAACAACAGAGACAAAAAAATATATTATCTGTGGCATTTATGTTCACCTACTCTTTTACTCTCTCCCAAAACTCCAGCCCCTTTAGAGCGACCTCAAGATCTGGGTGTGGTATAGGGCTTCTTTTCCTCAAAAACTACCTGTCCCTGAGACTCACTCTTTGAAAGCACTAATATTCAATAATAGAAACCAAGTTAATCCATACTAGTAGAATAGACAGATACTGGTCTAAAAATCTTTTAATTTTCTGCTTTGTGGTCTAACCCAATAATGACTTTATGATGTGAGTTTCAGGAGATGGGGGCTTTGAGAAGCTCTCAAATCTTACTGTAACATTAAAAAAAAAACAAAAAACCCCCACACAGATACGACCAACTGGTATCTAAAGCAGCAGTGCAAATTACATTACTTACATAAGAGAAAGAAATCAGGGAAATTTTAAGTCTCTTAAACAGAAGAAAAAAAATGTTTTGAGACAGGGTCACACAATGTTGCCCAGGCTGGCTGCAAACTCTTGATCCTTTTGTCTCAGTCTCCCCAAGTGCTGGGATCACAGGTATGTACCAGCACAGCTGGCACAAAAATGGTATTTTTAAAGGCCTGAAATTAAGCATTTGGCTCTCCAACCCTTTGTCCCATAGGCCACAGAACAGACTGCAATAGGCCAGGTGTAGTTTTGGTAAAGTCCTTGCTTGAGAGCCCTGAATAGTATCTATAAGAGATATTTAAATGAGATAATTAAATGAGGCCAATTTGATCCCATTATTTTATAAATGAAAACTATTCTAGTAACAAGCAAATAAAGGATTCAAATAGTATCTACACAGGAAAATTGGCATCATTTATTGTTGGTCAAATGGCATATGCACACCTGCTCTAAGGTATTAAATTCTTCCTGACCAGAAAGAGTGAATCTCTGATCCCTGAAAAATGTTCCAAAGCTAAAGCCAAGGCAACAATTTTTTAAGTACATTTGAGGATGTTTAAAAACATTTTATAAAGCAGCCCATGTCACTGGGGAGAAAAGTCAACCCCAGAGCTAGGCATGGTGGTGCATGTCCATAATCCCAGCACTTGGGAGGCTGAGGCAGGAGAACTGCCAGAGTTCAAGGCCAGTCTGGGCTACAAACAGAGTTCCAGGTGAGCCTGGGCTACATAATGAAACACTGTCTCAGAAAAACTAAAAACCAACCAAAAACTGAAAGACAAAGGCAAAATTAAGGAGAATAAAATATAGCATATGACAAAAAGTATGTGGATTTTTCTGGGGATATAACTCAGCGATAGCATGCACAAGGCCTCAAGTTCAATATCTAGCAACAAAAAAATGAATTATTAAAATAAGGAGTTATTATAAAGCAATATGGGAGAAGGACGTGGCAGTCCACTCCCGAAGCAATCCCAAAACAGTCACTGAAAACCCTATGAGGGTCACTATGAGTTGGATGGGACTTGGATGGCACCTAACAACAACAACAAATAAAGCAATAAGGAGGGGGAATAGCTTAACAAAGGAAGGGCCAAAATAGCCAAGAAAAGAAAACTGGTCAAGTGCACTGACTCACTCCTGTAATCCTAGCAACTTGGGAGGCAGAGGCAGGAGTATGGCAAATTCCAGGCCAGAGGCAGCCTGTGTAATTTAGCAAGATCCTGCGTCAAGATAAAAAACAAAAAAAAGGGCTTGGGGATGCAGCTCAGTGGCAGGGTGAAAGCAGAATATGCACAAGGCACTGGGTTCAGACTGCTGGAAAGAAAGAAGGAAGGAAGGAAGGAAGGAAGGAAGGAAGGAAGGAAGGAAGGCGGGCGGGCGGGCGGGCGGGCGGAAAAAGAAAAGAAAAAGAAAAAGAAAAAAACGAAAAGAAAACTGAAGGCCAGTAGTGGTGGCACATCCCTGTAATCCCAGCACTCAGGAGACTGAGGCAGGAAGGTCAACTGGAGTTCACCGCCAGCCTGGTCTACATAGTGAGTTCCAGGCCAGCCTGGGCTATGTAGAAAGACTTTGTTTTTTTAAAAAAAAACAAAAAACAAAAAAACCCAAAAGAAACAGGGAGGGAAAAGAAAAGTAGAAAAAAATTAATGAATTAAACTCAAAAAAATTTAAAAGTTTTTTTTCATTGCAAATTGAACAGGATGAAAGAGCTAGATAAGCCTACTACTGAGTATAAATTTGTACTTCTGAGGACAAATCCAGCACCATACTCTGAAGCCTAAAATGAAATTTTATTCAAATTTCACTTCTCTGAAGTTATTTCTTAAAAACAGTCAGCTGCTGCTGGGGGCAGGGCTGTGATATGGTTTCAAGCTCTTTGGAAAACTGTTGGCAATACTAAACCTGCACATAAGCATGCCTCATGCCCATCAGCCCTACTCCTGGGTATATTGGGTATACTCCACTAGGTATGTACAGCTATGTCCACCACAACACAAGTTTAAGAACATTTGTAGCACTATTTAGAATTTCCAAAAAAATTAGAGACAACCTAAATTATCAGTAAAAAGGATAAACTGTGGTATAGTCACCCAACAGAATATCACACCACAATTTTAAAAAAAGTGACTTGATATATAAATGTATGACTTTTCAAAGATAAGTGAAAGAACTCAGGCACAAGAGCACTTATGATCTGATTCTATTTACACACATTTCAAACAGGCTAAGGTAGCCAATGAGTGGGGGTTTAGTTCAGTTGGTAGAGTGCTGCTCCACACTCTCTGAGGACCCAGGTTCAATCGGCAGCACTGCAGAAAGTGGGAGGACGTGACAATCCACTTCCGAAGCAATGTCAAAACAATGAGCCACTGAAAACTCAATGAGTGTCACTATGAGTCAGACACGACACAACAGCACCTAGCAACAACAAGGTAATCAATAGTGTTAGAAATCAGGAAAGCAAAAATTACTCTTAAACAGAGTCTGCCTTCAAGAAAGTCTAGTATGGGAACATGAGATCTGGCCATTAAGAAATAAATCCAAGTTGGGCATGGTAGTGCATACCTGTAATCCCAGCACTGAGGAGACTGAGGCAGATCATGAGCTCGAGGCCAGCCTGTGCTACAGAGTTAAGACTGTTTCAAAAAAGTAAAGGAGGAAAGAAGGAAGGAAAGAAAAAAGAATGCAAAAAGGGATTTGTGTAATGTGTGGCTAGAATTTAGAATAAGAAAAGATTTCTTCTAGCCTGAGGTAGATAGTAATGGCTAGATATGGGAGGCAAAGATTTACATAATGCTTTAAAAACATCATGTACAGGTAGGTGAAGGTATTTAAAGCAAAGACTTAACACAAGATAGATCTAAAGAACAGAGAACACTGAATTTTTGATGGGTGGACCCCAGAGAGTAACAAAACGCAGGCAAGACCAAATTATGGAAAGCCTCGAAGCATGGATTTTAATTAATGGACAGGGGACACAGTATTTCTACGCACAGTGCATGTAACTGCTTTACAAAGATAACCCTGCTGTGATGCACAGAAGGCGATAATAAACATGAGTTAAGAAGAGATGTGTTCAAAATTCAACAAAGACAAAAATTGTGGGAATGATGGGACTAAATGGAGACGTCACAGGCCTTTGCAGTTCACTAGACATGGCACAGCCAGTAGAAAGTTCCAGTATTACTAGAATGTCTCATTTTCATGAGAAACCAAAAACCAGATTTTTACAAAAATTTCCTAATTTCCAAAGGTGAGTGAAGCACATCTGTCCCAATGTCTCCTCAGTGAAGCCTCCTTGACCACCCTATTTACAACCACGTACTCCTACATTCTTACCATGTGATATACTACACTCATTTTGCTTTTATTTATTACCTGTCTCCTATTACAAGACAAGCTCTGCAAGGGCAAAGGTTGTCTGCTCTTCATCTCTGCATTCCTGAATCCTGGAAGAGCTCCTGGCACATAGTAGGCATATAGCAGTCAGTACTTATAAAATTAATACATGAATGGAGCTGCAAGGCAGTCAGAGTCTGCCACAGCCAGTCTGAGATCAGAGTATACACTCAGCCTAGTCAGACACGTGAGGTGATACTGTCAGTGGCAAAGCGGAGCACAGGAGAAAAAATGTGTTGTTTTTTTTTTAATGGAAGATGCTAAACTCAGTTTTGAACACACTAAACTTGAAGTACCAACAGACAAATCAAGAAGTAATGTATTATAAGCAGCTGGAAGACATGATTTAAAAGAAGTCACATTCTAAATCACATAACTCTGAGCATGCTGTCTTCTGTGTGTGGGTGTGGGTGTACACGTGTGTGCATGCGCGCAAGCGGGCACACTACTTGGGGACTGAACTTAGCTCTCACATACTTTGCCAACATCTGAGCATATCTTCTAACCTCTAAAAACAAGCAGAGGTGGAGATAGGTGGGGAGAGGCTGCTCATAGGACTACTGAAGATTAAATGAAATATATACACAGGGATCTGGCCCAGCAGCAATCATGACAAAAACTCAATTTTTAAAATGTAAAATAAATACACAAATTGGGCATGGAGGCATACACCTCTAATCCCTGCACTTGAGAAACTAAAGCAGGAAGACTACAAGTTCCAGGCCAGCCTGAGCTGAGGGGTTGACCTCAAAGCAAGAGCCTGTCTGAACTTCCTATACCCCAAACAGGGAAAATCATTAGTATAACTTAGCTTTTCCCTAGAAGTACTATTTTACTACCAGACTTCCAAATAATAAAATGAAAATTTCCAAAGAAAAATTAAGAGCCAGAAGTTATAGGAAATAATTTTAAAAATAGATTCTATTAAAATAAAGTATATATATATATATGAAATCTAAGTCCTGTCCCATCCCCAACGATATATTGCTATAAGTAGATTTACAAAATCAAATAGAGATGACTCAATTACATAGAAAGTGACACAGAGAGAAAAAGGTAAAAGGTAAATACAGAAAAATAATGGTGACATCTTGAGATCAAGGAAATATAGCCCAAATATAAGATTTGTATTTTTAAAAAAGTACAAAATCTAATTAAGCACCTCAAAACATTCAGAAGTCAGAAGGCTATTAATAAAATGTAAGCTGCTCCTTAATAAATAAACTTCACTGCTTTGCCATTTTATGGCCACAGGTACATTTTGATTACTTATAACTGAAAATTACAAATTTATGTAATATATAAATACATGTCAGGAGAAGGACTTGGCAATCCACTCCTGAAGCAATCTCAAAAACAAACAGCCACTGGAAACCCTATGAGGCTATGAGTCAGACCCCACTGGATAGCACCTAACAACAACAACAATAAATACATGTACATAAATTAGCTAAGCAGTATATTACTCTTAAATCACAAAAGGTTAATCAAAACTTTACTTTTCACAATTTGGCTTCTCTATCATAGATGGATTCAAAGGTAAAACTGACAGCATATTAAAAATACATCATTTTAAGCTGGGCACTGTGGCGCACATCTGTAATTCCAGCAATTCAGGGGACTGAGGCAGGAGAGTTGCAAATTTGAGGCAAGAGGCAGCCTGTGCAACTTAGACCTTGTCTTGAAATTAAAAAGTGGGCTAGGGGTGTGGCTCAGAGGTGGAGCGCTTGCTTGCCTAGCATGCATGCAGCCACAGTTCATCTCCCAGCACTGGGGGAGTAGGAGACAAAAAAAAATCAAAAAAGCCCCCCTAATCATTTTGGGTTGGGAGAGTGTGACTGAGTGATAAAGCCCTTGCCTGGTATGTACAAGGCTCTGGGATGGATCCTCAGCACTACAAAAACACACACAAAAACAAAAACAATAAAATGACTGTAAAATAGACATGAAGAAAAAAAGTGAAATTTTAATCTGAGCAATAGGGACTCGTTATACTACTTTTTAATTGTGTGTACATTTGAATTTTCCTTTGTAATAGAAATAAATTATTTCTTTGGGCTTGTGTTCATTCACTTAATATAATTTTCTCCAATTCCATCCATTTTGCTGCAAATGACATTATTTCATTTTTTTGACTGCTGAGTAGTATTCCATTGTGCATATGTACCATAATATTTTTATCCATTCTTCTGTTGACAGGGCTGGGATTTAGCTCAGTGGGTAGAGCGCTGCGCTGCAGTCTCTGAGGACCCGAGTTCAATTCCCAGCACCACAAAAATGGGAGAAGGGCCTGGCAATCCACTCCCAAGGCAATCCCGAAGCACTCAGCCATTGAAAACCCTATGAGGGTCGCTATGAGTCGGATACCGACTCAACGGCACCTAACAACAACAACAACAATCTGTTGACAGGCACTTTGGTTGATTCCATACCCTTACTATTGTGAAAAGTTCTACATTGAACATGGAGACACAGGTGTTTCTGTGGTATGATGACTCATCTCCCTTTGGGTAAATTCCCAATAGTGTTATAGCTGGGTCATATGGTAGATCTACTTTTAGTTTTCTAAGATACCTCCATATTGACTTCCAAAGTGGTTGAACCAATTTACAGTTCCACCAGCAGTGTAAGAGGGTTCCCTTTTCTCCACAGCCTCACCAGCATTTGTTATTTGTTTTATAGATCTAGGCCATACTTACTGGAGTAAGGTGGAATCTCAGTGTTGTTTTGACTTGCATTTCCCTAATGGCTAGGGATACTGAGCATTTTTTTCAGGTATTTCACGGCTTTACAAGCCTCTTCATTTGAGAACTGTCTATTCAGTTCCTTTGCCCATTTGTGTATTGGGTTATTTGTTTTCTTGGGTATTGCTCTCTTGAGTTCTTTATAAATTCTGGAAATTAGTCCTCTGTCCAATGTATAGGATGTGAAGATACCATTCAGAACACAAGCCCAAAAAGAAAAATACCACACTTTCTCACTCATATGTGGGAGCTGAATCAAATTTAAAGGAAGGAAAAAATCTTATACAGAAATTGGAACATAATAAAAAGCTAATATAAACTTAGTGGAGAAGGGACAATTCAAGGAGTGGAAAGAGGGAGGGAGGGAGGGAGAGATCCAGCAAAGGGAAGTGGATGATGGAAGAAGACAGGAGGGGGAGGAGGGACAACGAGGAGTGAGGAATGACAGAGGGGTTGACCTCAAAGTAAACAGCCCAACTTAATAGTTCAGGAAATAATTATAATACCAACAATACCAAAGGATAGTAATAATGGAAATGGGCTAGATTATTCATGTAATACTGCTGACAATGTAGAAAGATAGGAAAAAGCGTGGACTTAAATCATAATTGAGATGCAAGGGTATACAGAAAAATATTCCCACAAAAAGATGTATAAGTAGGAGAGGCCATTGGTGGGGGGGGGCTCAAGAGGGTAAGGGGGAAGTTATCTGTGCAATGTACAATGAATGCACACAATGGAATATGGAATGGAAATGGAATATGGAAATGTCACAATGAAATGCATGTCAGAATGAAACACATTAAGTTGTACATTAAAAATTTCCAATTAAAAAAAAAAAAGATGATGATCTTTTTGGTGTAAATAGTAAGCTTTATACCGGCTTGAAATTTCCTTTCAATTTCTGTGGACAAATCAAAAATGTATTTGACGCTTGGACAATAAATTTAATAAAACTTGCTATTTTCAGGGGAAAAAAAGAAATAAATTATTTTGGTTTTATGTTTCATTTCTTTTTTCTCTTCTTTTGGTGGTGATGTGGATCAAACCCAGGGTCTTGCTCATGCTAAGCAAGTACTCTGAGCTACAACCCCAGCTCTTTTTGTTCCATTTCTAATCCCTTTTTCATTTTATTTTTTTCACAAGATTATTCACATTTGACTGTACTTTACTTCTATGGAAAGGTGGCATTCACTGTCAAAGAACTATCAGCTCGTTAAACATCCAGTTAAAAATCTGCACACTTGGAAAACAACTTTGAATTGCAGAGGAAAAAATAAAATCCTGCAATATTCTCAAGACCTGAGACAGTAACAAGTTCATAATGAAAATCCAAACAAATGATCTAGAAAAATTATTTGGAAACTTTTTTGAAAAACTTTAGAAGGTAGGACCTTAAAAGATAGGTGGTACTTAATTAACACTTCCAGCTTTCCTTTCCTGCTCTCAGAGAATTACAAAATAAAATTAGTTTCTTGGCCAACAAAAATCTTTCCTGGTTAATTGAAGACCTGGAAGCAAAAATAACGAGCACTGCATCTCATATATATTGTGCCCAAAGTCCCAGGTGGCACGGAGCTAGGGCTGTCACACAGCCCCTAGCACTTTTCAGATGGGAGTTACAGTGCAGAGGGGAAGGATGAGTGGAGATAGAGACCTGTGAATCTTCAGTGTGGAGGAAGATGAAACCACATCTGTGTGAGAGAAGCCTGTCATTCCCAAGGCAGACTCCACCTAACCACAGGAGATTGGCAAGGCAGAGAAAAATAAACAAATTCCACCCTTAAGGATGACAACAGCACCTAACATTGAAAACTTCCAAATCAAAGGCGACAAGTACTACAATTTCCCCCATACGTGACACAGAAACATTCAAATAATTGGATGGCCCTTTGTAAAATCCTAATGGGCTGGGGCTATAGCTCAGTGGTAGAGTGGCTGTGTAGCAAGCTTGAGGCCCTAGGTTCAAAATCCAGAATTAAAAAAAAAAAAAAAAAATCCTACTTCTCCCTACATGTTGTATGCTTCTTGCCTGTGCCACCCATAGTGCTTAGGACAAAGCTCACCAAGAAAGGGCTTCTTAGTAATACCAACTAAGCTAAAGTTAATGTAGCTTGATGGAATATCTATATGCAGTGAATTTAGTATTCATGTTTTCCAATATTCTTTCCTTTGAAAAACCCCTAGAAACGTTACTTCCTTTTTTTCATTTTGACTTAATCAGCAACTTACAAATCACATTAACCTTAAGAGAGGAGATATATCAGTTTTTATGCTAACACCTGACATTTCGACTGCAATGCCAATTCAATCAATGAAGACAGAATTAAGGCTAAGTGTTTAAAAATCCCTACTCACAGACATTCTAATCAAGGCCTATGTGAATCACAGTAAGCAGTGACATTTTCCAAGGAAACATTTTCTTTGGCAGTCTTCATAGTGACATATATAGTACATTACATCTGCAAAGTGGTGGGCAAAAATTAATAAATATCAAAGATTATCAAAGTGTGAACAAGAATGTATCACAGAAGATGAATAGAAAGAGATCTAAGATATGTTGTCATCCCACTTCCTCTTACAGAACATTAAATCAACACACCCTGAAGTCATGGACTTATTTATAGAAAGACCAAGGTCCGAGACTCAGACCATGGCTCTCCTTTTTCTTCCCTAGTCTGGCTAATTAATAGTTTTGGTCTCTAGAGATCAGCAATTCTCCATCTTAATTTTATGACTTCAATAATCAAGGAAAGTATCCAGGCATGGTGTCGAATGCCTGTAATTCTAACACTCGGGAGGCAAAAGCAGGAGGATTTCAACTTCAAAGCCAGCCTAGGCTTCAGAGGGAGACCCTGTCTCAAAAAACCAAACAAACTGCTGGGCACAATGGGCTGCACCTGTAATCCCAGCAATTTAGGAGGCTGAGGCAGGAGGATCTCTAGTTTAAGGCCAGAGGCAGGCTGCACAATTTAATAAGACCTCGTCTCGAAATAAATAATAAAGAGCCTGGAGGTACATCTCAGCGGTTGAGCACTTGTGTAGCATGTCCCAGGCCCTGTGTTCAACCCTCCAGTATGAGGAAGGAAAGAAAGAATGGAGGGAGGAAGGGAGGGAGGGCGGGAGGAGGGGAAAAAAACCCAGGAAAATGTCTTAAAGCTCTTTAAAATTAAAATATAAATTCTTGTAAATCCAGAAGAAAAAGGAAAAGACATATGCACGTGCAATTAATTTATCCTTATAAACAGACTAGAAACCACTGCACTCCAAGCTGAGATCACAAGGTCTCCTCACTCCCTAGTTTTCTGGAACATGAATGGCTGACACCTGCTATTCCCTTTACTACTCTGCGCTCATTAGGCATAGCAGGAACCAAATATTAAGTGGCATTAACAGCAATTCAACTTTGATTTCATAAAAATTAAAAGGGGCAGAAAGCAACACAGACTTTAGGCCTTTTTCAAGCAATACATGCACAAAGGAGTAGCAGGTTCAAGATCATTGCCAAGATTTTATACTGGAAAGCAAAACTATAGATAAACATACTAGATAGGATGCTAAATATGGTATACATGTGATCTATCAAATAAAGGAGAACTCTGCATTCCAAAACAAATAAATAGGTCTTTATTCAACTAGGCCCAGTTTCTACTGCCCATCTGGAAGTCTTATGAAAGGTAGTAGCAATTATCTGTCAGAAGTCAAATAAAAGCCTGGATAAATCAGTTAAAAAATGAATCAAAAAGTAATTTAAAGTGATATGGACAATAGCAGCTGCTTCTTGACTAAAATTCTGCTTAAAATCTATTCAAAAGGGTAGTTACTAGATAAATACCTTATTTGATAATATGTTCAAATAGCTATTATGAAAAAACTGCCTTGTTATCTTTATGAATAACTAGGATAAAAGAGCTGGGATGAAAACTTTCAACAGAAACTGTTACTTTTGTTTAAAAAAAAAAGTGAAAATAAGCAAAGAAAATGAAAAAATTTTTTCTTTAAAATTTTTGTGGTGCTGAGGATCAAACCCAGAGCTCATGCTTGCTAGGCAAGTGCTATACTCTTGAGGTACACCTCCAGGTCCGAAAACAAAAACAAACCCAAAAAAACCCCAAGTTTTTCAGTACTGGGGGTTGAACCCAGGGCCTCGCACATACTAGGCAAGTGCTCAACCACTAAGTTGTACTTCCACTCCCTTTTTTATTTTGAGACAGGGTCTTCCTAAATCATGCAGGCTGCCTCTCGCCTCAAATTTGAGATCCCTCTACCTCAACCTCTCAAGTTGCTGGGATTACAGATGTATGGTACCTGGCTTTAGATATAAAATTTTTTAATGGAAAGAAACTGACCTTAAAGAAACATCTTATTACAAGAAAAATCACTCCAATATGAATAAATGAGCAGAAAAGCCTGGAAAGTGAGGAGTGGTGAGGCTAAGGGAGATTGCAACTAGGTGTGCAATGTGATAGGACAAGAAGGGTGTTAGAGCTATTTTCAGCATCAGACAAGTAACAGGTGGTAGAGTTCAGGGAGGAAGTTGGCTTGCCAGACTAGAAAGACTGCTAGCTCAAGACCAGCAGATATGATTAACAGCAAGAAATGGGCTCCCCAGTACCATGAAGACATGGAAGGCATACATAAGCTTTATGGAAGCTAACCTAATGCTTTAAAGTAAATAAAAACTTGAGAATATGGACAAACAGAGTAAGAGCTGAATTGTTAGGAGGTATGGAAAGGAAATTAAAAAGTTTCTCACAAGGTATGCTTCCCTGAATAAAGTGTGGGGGAAAAAAAGTCAATTATTTAGTAAAACAGGAGAAAACAAAATGACACATACACAACAGTGGGTGTATGTAGTAAAAAGATTTGGCACTGGAAAGGTGACAAAACTATTAGGGTTTCCCTCTCTTGTGTTTGTATTTTAGGGTCAAGTAGAAGTGACAGGCTAAGGTGCCACTGTGACATGCTGATGCTGCAATGAGAGAGTAGAACATGATTGAGGGTCCGATTTGAAAGATATAAGAAAACACATTTCATAATACTGGAGGTTAAAACCAGGGTCTTGAAGATGCTAGGCAAGCACTCCACCACTGAATCACACTCCCAGCTCCCTTTTTAAACTTTAAAAATATGTATTAATTTACTTATTTATTGAAAGAGGGTCTCACTGTATAGCCCAGGCTGGCTAGAACTCCCTCTATATATAGACCAGTCTGGCCTCAAACTCTTGTCGATCTTCCTGCCTCAGTTTCTTGAGCGATGGGATTATAGGCATGTGCCACCACACCTGGCTTTCCTCGTCTTGATAAGATACACAGGCTTCCTCTGGCCTCAAAACTGCAATCCTCCTGCATAGGCTTCCTCTGGTCTCAAAACTTAATCCTCTTGCCTCAGCCTCCTAAATAGCTAGGATTATAAGCATGAGCTAAAACAGCTGTCTATGAGGAAAATTCTTTTTTTTTCTTCTTTGCACAGTATTTGGGGGTTGAACACAGGGCCTCACAAAAGCACTCTACCACTAAGCCACACCTCCAACTCAATTTTTACTTTTTATGTTGAGAGAGAGTCTCATTAAGTTATGCAAGGTACCTCTGGCATTGAATTTGGGATCCTCTTGCCTCTGCCTCCCAAACTGCTGGGATTACAGGTGTGCACCACCATGCCTAGTGAGGAAATAACTTTCAATACAACAAAATAACCTCATCACATCTACTATTTAGTTTTAGGCCTTTTCTTGCTCTCTTTCAAAACGTAAGCGGGGCTTAAAGCAGCCTTCCTATTCCATAACCCTGCAGTCCCACTGCCCAGCTACTACCACTGCTAACGTATTTTACAAAGAAATGTTTATATATACGTTGATGGCATTGCAGACACATAGGTGTAAACTGTTTTGCAAATTTTTGCCCAGGAAATATATGGAGGACGACATCTCTATAAGTACACGTAGACCTAAGCTACCCTTTTAAAAAATGTCTGCATAATACCAATATATCATAATGTATTTATTTCTATTTATTTTGGGAGGAGGATGTAATAATCCACTCTCAAAAGCAATCCCCAAACAATCAACCACTGAAAACCCTACAAAGGTCGCTATGAGTCAGACTTGACTCAACAGCACCGAACAACATTTATTTACTTTTTATTTATTTATTTTTTTTGAGACAAAGGCTGACTATGTAACCCAGGCTGGCCTAGACCTTGCAATCCTGCCTCTGTCTCCCAAGTGCTGGGATTACATGCCCATGCCACCATTCCCGGCTCAGAAAATTAAAAGGTTTTGTTTGTTTGGGGATGGGACTAGAAATCAAACCCAGGGCCTTGTGTATGCTAGGCAAGAGCTCTTCCATGGAACTATATTCCCAGGCTGATATACTATAATTTAGCACAGCACCCATTAATGAGCAGGTGGTTTATTATCAGATTGTGGTTCCCCACCCCCTCCTATATTACAATGTTACAATGAACATCCTGGTACACGGCTTGCTATATTTTCATTTGTTTCAGACAAGGTCTCACTATGTAGACCAAATTGGACTCTAACTTAAAGATCCTCCTGTCTCAGTTCCCCATGTGCTAGGATTACAAGTGTAAACCACCACGACAGCTGGGTATATTTTTTCAAGCATCTGTTTATAATTACTAAAAGTGGAATTTTTGATTCAAAGGGACATATATGCAATTTTTATATATAATGCCTAAATATCCCTCAAAAAAGGGTATTTCATGGTGCATACCTGTAATCCCAGTGCTTAGGAGATGGAAGCAGGAGGATTGTTAGTTACAGGCCAGTGTGGACTACCTAGTGAGTTCCAGACCAGCCTGGACTACATAATGAGATCTCATCTCACAAAAACCGTATCAAAAGAAAGCATAACCAAATAACAACAAAAACAACTTGGTGTCCAGTTACTTCCTAACGGCCATCATATGAGCACATCTGTTTTCCTCACACTCTCCCCAAAACTGGTATTAAAGCTTTTGAAATGGAACAAAATTCATCTTGAAACACTCTCCCCACTGCCATGTGCACTTCAAATTGCCTGGTGTTTTCTCTCTCATGCTGTTCATCACTGCAGCCCTAGCAAGGTCATCCAAGGAGAAAGGGAAAGGCATCTTTCTCACAAGAATCCACTCCATTAGCTGACCTTGCCTCTCTAACACAGCACTACATGTCATCAGAATTCATGAACAAGAACACACTAATAAAAGATGAAGCACTTTTCAGTAACTCTTCTCAAAGACAAGACTGATTAAATCTCACTTATAGGTTAGCTCTAGAACCTGGACAGAAAAGCTAAAAATAAGGAAAGAATTTAGTTTGACATGAGAACACATAACCAAATGACAACATTAGCATATTACCTACAAATTGAAACATATTTGCACTCCTATATCTATGCCCGAAATAGGATGTAAGGTGACTGTACCTTTTAGATGGACCTGATATTATGATTTATTTTGTGATGCTAGGCACATGCCATATGACTGCTCCAAGATATATCCCCACGATGGATGTGATGCGCTAAATAGCTCCTTTCTCGGCCGGGCGCAGTGGCGCACGCCTGTAATCCCAGTGGCTTGGGAGGTGGAGGCAGGAGGATTGCAAGTTCGAGACCAGAGGCAGTCTGCGTAATTTAGTGAGACCCTGTCTCAAAAAGTAAAAAAATGGGCTGGGGGGTGTAGCTCAGTGGTCCAGCACTTGCAGAACATGCAGGCACGAGGCCCTGGGTTCAACCCCCAGTACCGCAAAAAAAAAAAA
>VMDO01010215.1:41117-73028 GCA_007922755.1 Pedetes capensis | reverse complement strand
TCTGTTCCAGGAGGCCCGGGGCACCCTCCAGTCTCTCAGGAACAGAACCCCTGCTCACCCCCCAGGGATACCAGGAAGACACCCTCCCTCTCTCAGAGCAAGGGCACCCATCCACTCTGTCGCTCAGTCCCCTGACATGGTCAAAGGCTGGGGAACTGAAGTTAGAAAGACTCCATTTTGGAGTTAGAGAGAATGGGGGCGTGTGTGTGTCACACTGTCCCCTCAATTCCCCTCAGTGACACCTGGCTGGGGAGAGGCTAAAACAGGACATTCCTTAAATTGTCAAAATCATGTGAGCAGCGGGGCATAGTAACACACACCTCTTATTCCAACACTCGGAGGCTGACACAGCATCGAAAGTTCAAGGCCAGCCTGGGCTACACAGTGAGACCTAAGGACCGGGGATGTAGCTCAGTGGGAGACCACTTGCCTAGTATGTGCGAGGCCCCAGGTCCAATCCCCAGCATGGGGGCAGGGGAAGAGAAGGACACGTGAGCCTGAGTGAGGGTGGCGCTGATTCTGGAGAGGGCTCTTGAGTCAGAAGCTAGTGAAGAGGAAGCACTGGCCTCACAAGACCAGCTTCTCCCCTGCATCTGGCTTAAAGCAAGGGCCTCTGAGTCCGGGGTCACTGACCCACCCCTCCTGCCGCTGGTACGTAGCCCTCTTGACTCTACCTGAGGGAGTGCCTTCCCTAGGAGGGGAGCGCACTCAGGGAGGGAGGAAGGTGTTTCACAACAGGGTACGACTCCACCCTGTCACTTGCAGTGGGGACAATATCATCATTGACCCCACCAGAAGCTACTATTTTCTTTATTGTTTTTTCGAGACAGAGTCTCACTGGGGAGCCCAGCCCGCTCTGAACTGCCGCTTCCACCTGCACCTCCTGCAGAAGCTACTCTTGGCCTCATGATTTTGCCAAGACACAAAAGGAAGAAAAAGAGAAAACAATCTTAGTCCTATCAAGAACCAGCCAAACCCATGTTCCCAGCTGCTGTCTGTTTTGGGGCTCTGGGTTCTCCAAAATCCTGCACGGTTGCTAAACCTGAGACTGCTTTTTTGTTTGTGGTGCTGGAGATTGGAACCCAAGGCCCTGTGATTGCTAGGCAAGAGCTCTACCTCTGAAATACACTCTTACCCCCATCTGGGAATGTTTTGCATTGTCCTGAGCTGAAGTCTTGCAGCCTGTATGAGACCAGTGAGCCAGGGCCCCGCCCATTCCCCAGGTAATCCCAACCGGGCAGGTGCCACATGCTGGGGCCCCAACTTCCTCCCATCCACAGAGCTTTCTCTGTCCCACCTCCTGGGCTAGACACCTGCAGCTCAGTGGCCAGACCTGGACACCTGTGGCATCTGGACCAGTCAACAGCTGCAGAGTGCTTCCCTCCACCTCTCCCTCCCACAATGGCCAGACTAACTCTGAAACGTCCCTGGGGATGGTGTGGTTCCAAAGCCAACCTCAGGGTTCACCTCTGCTCAAGACTGGCTTCGAAGGTGCTGGCCATCAGCCCAAACCACCCTGCACAGCGCCCTGGTGTGCCCAGGTACAAGAAGATGAGCTGGGAACAGACGCCAGCGCTTCTGTGAGGACAGAGCAGACAGGGGCCCAAATGGAGGTAAAGCGCTGGGAGAGAGCTGTCACTAGATCAAGAGAAGCAAATGACGGTTTTCAGGGCCAGAGTCCAGAAGAGGGATGGTAAGAGCTGAGGATACTCAGCCCTGAGCGCAGGGGGAAGGTCTGGGGCTCTGAAGCTTCTGTAGAAGGAAGCTGTCTCTGAGGGGATACAAGGAAAGAGGGGGTCAGGTTATTAGTGGAAGCTTGGCAAGAGCTGGGAAAGGAATCTTAGATGGAGGTGCAGTCGGATGACTGGGTGGGGGGAGTAACAGTGAACTTTGATTTACTACGGAGTGTGAGACGGGACCCTTCTGGACATAAGGTCTGGGGGTTTCTCACGGTGTGGCCACGGCTTAGGAGCAGGAAGGGATCAGATGGGCCAAGAGTCCTCCCCTTCCTGGACGGGGAAAGAGCACATCTGGGAGTAGTTGCAGGAACAAGGATCGGACAGGAAAGATTCGCCTCTGAGGAAGCAGGGTCCGAGGCTCCCGGGTCTGAGATGCAGTTCTGGGGGCCGCTCGCTTGCTCCCTCCCCAGGAGCCTGGTGTGGGCCTGAGGGGCTGGGGGTCGGTCTCTGCGTCCTGGGGGTTTCGGGGGCCGTTCCCTCTCAGCCCAGGGTATTGGCCCAGGGATCAAGTGGTTGGGCGGCGCCCGCTCCCACAGCCAGATCGCTCAGCTGATGGGGGCTTCCGCACACCGCTGTCCAGGGTAGGGCTGGGGCACCGCCCCTCCCGGGTCGGGGGGCGGGGCGTGAGGAGGGGGCGCCGCGTACCCCGCCCCCGCCGGGAAGGGGCCTGCCTCGCGCCCCCGGTTCCGGTTCCGGTCCGGCCCGCGCCCCTCCCGGACACTCACTGATTCGCGCCTCCAGAGTCTCCGGCTCCATCGCTGGCTCCATCCGCCACGGGCCCCCCGCGCTCGGCACCGCCCCCCGCCCCCCGCAGCTCTCGCGGGACCTCCTCGGCACCGCCCTCCACCGATTAAAGGAGCAGCGCCCGCCCCGACGCGCGGGAGCGGCGCCCAAGAACGCGGGGCACCATAGAGACGCGAACGGGCCCGCCCAGAGCGTCACCTGCCCGCCCTCCCGCTCCCCCAGAAGGCGGCTGCGTTGCGGTTGGGACCCGCCTCCTGTCAGGTCGTCCCCGGCGATCAGGCGGGAGAGGAAGCCGAGAGACAGGGGGCTGAGGGCAGCACCATGGAAACCCCACGGGACACTCTAACTCGCTTAGCGTCACGGAGTTGCCTGTGACAGCTTCCGGAAGGACGCTCCGGTGCCATGTTTCTGAGGGGCTGTGAGGTCACTTCCGGAGCCCTCAGGGATACTTCCGCTTAGAAGCGAAAGTGGGTGGGGCCCTTAAAAGGGCGATAATGTGCATTGGCAACTGTGAAAGTGACGATCGGCGAAGCGTTCGTTTAGTGCTTACGGTGTGCCAGGTATTGTCCTGGGCACTTTTTATGCATGAGTCCATTACTCCTCCCAACAAACCTGAGGGCCAGGTCGTTTGCCTGCAGTCACAGACGTTTCAGAGCCTGAACCCAGTACTGCCCTGCATTCATCCTGCAGACGTTTAACGAGCTCATTGCATTTGTTTTGCTCTGTAATAGACACTGGACAAAGACAAGTCCAGATCTGTATAGCACAAGGGGACGGGGAAGCTCACGGAGTAGTGGCAACACAGGAGGGGCCCCTTCCCCAAACTGAGGGGGTGGGGCAGGGCGGGTTCACGGAGGTGATCCTTAGGTGAAAGAGGGTCGTATTTCTCTAGGTACACCTGGCGTGCAAAGATATTCAGGGAGAAGCAGTGCGATGTGTTCAGAGAATGGAAAGATTTCAATACGGCTCCAGAGAGTGGTAGCGGGAGATGGCCTGCAATTAGGCGGGGGCAACATCACGCCGGTCCCGTGTTTGGCTTTATTTCTGAAAGCTGTGTTGCAGGTGTCACGGAAGAGCTTTATGGGCAGTGACCAAGTCAGGCTCTTGTTTTAAAGGGGTCCAGGCAGCAACCGTGCGAAGGTACTGGCGGGGGCCTCACTGTAATCAGGGAAGGCTGGAAGACAGCCTCGGAGTCTCTTCTGTTTCTCTCTCCATCAAAGACCTTCTTCACCTGCCTTTTCCGTCCCCCACCTGTCCCCGCGAGGACTACCTGGCGACGTCGCACCCAGAGGAGCCTGGTCTGTTGTTCAGTTGCTCTCTGTCGCCCATGGCGGCCCGCCTGGGAGCCGGTGGTGGTGGTGCCTTTGCCAGCAGCCCTGAGCCAGGAAGGGTTAAAGAGAGACCGAGGATGGGGAAACTGGCGAATCCAGTTCTGCTCTATCATTGCCTTGGCAAATAACCTCCATGCACCTTGCAGAACCGCAGTGACCTCATCTGAGTCAGTTTTCCCCCTAAACGCAACCGTTTAGCTGAATGGGATGTAAAATTCTCTCACACAGGCCATTAAAATTATATAGGAAAGGGATGTTGTTGTTGTTAGGTGCCATCGGGTTGATATCCGACTCATAGCGGCCCTCATAGGGTTTTCAATGGCTGACTGTTTCGGGATTTACTTGAGAGTGGATTGCCAGGTCCTTCTCCCATTTTTGCGGTGCTGGGAATTGAACTTGGGACCTCAGAGACTGCGGCACAGCGCTCTACCAACTGAGCTAAATCCCAGCCCCAGGAAAGGGATAGGGTATGTTTATTGCATTCCTAAGTAAAGGCTGTAACAATATGTACTCTGAAATCTTTTTATTTGTTTCTTTTATCCCTGTAATTGTTGTTAGGTGCCCTCGAGTCAGTGTCCAGATGCATAGAAACACTATTGTCAGTGCTTCTCTGCTGTTCATAGGGTTTTCAATGGCTGATTGTTTTTTGGGAGGGGGTTGCCAGGTCCTTCTCCCAAGCCTACAGCACACGGTATTCCCAGGCAGTCTCCTATCGAAGTACTGACCAGGCCTGACCCTGCTTAGCTTCTGAGATCTGATGGGATCTGACACCACAGTGGTGCAGCTGCAGGCTATCACTGTAATTAGCAATTAAAAAAATAAAACATAAACACATTTACCACTTTTATTTTATTTTATTTTATTTTTTTGAGGCAGAGTCTCACTATGTAGTCCAGTCTGCCCTCACCCAGGCTGGCCTTGAACACATTATGTAGCCCAGGCTGGCCTTGAACTCATGATCCTTCTGCCTCTATCTCTCCTTCTGCCTCTGTCTCCCAAGTGCAGGGATTACAGGCTCATGACACCACAGCGAACCAGAGTTACTTTTTAGACAGCATAGGTTTGACCTGGGTACAAATTCTGACTTCACTGCTGTCTAAGCTGTGTGGCCTTGGGCAAGTTGTTTAGCCTCTCTGGATCTGAGGCTTTTCATCTGAATCAAAGTTGGCAGGGGCTTCTCCCCACCCTGCTGACCTTTCCTCCTTAGCATTTACCACCCTATTTCTTTGCATCATTGTCATTTCTGTCTCTTCCTCCGCCAGAATGGAAGCCCTCTGAAGAGCTTCCTCCCTAAGGAATTCTACCTATTGGGCTTCTCCACTCTTCATGTTAGCCTTGACTGCTCTGTCCCACTCCATGGATCAGATTTCAGCCTCATCGTGGGGTTTGGGATTGTCTTACATCCTCGCGTGTATCTCTTCAGATCCTACCAGTTCCCTCTAGCATGCCCATTGGCTCCCCCAGTCCTAAATGTTGCCTGCCTTAGTCAGCTGAATATCTCCAACCCATCTTAGTGCCGGTCGGTGATTCAAACAGCTGATCTTTTGCTGTATGTCTTCGGCACGTGCATGCCTGATCTTTAATCGGATCGGATTGTCTGATAGTATATTGGCTAGGAGAATCTCAAGTTCTAGTTCATACTTAGTTTACGCTGGGTTTTTGGTAGTGGTAGAATTGGAATAATTACCCGTGGTGTTGTCTCTAATTATGATTCACGATTGTAATGGTGATCTGGGAAACTGCCTGTAGGCCCCTATTGTGCTAAATATTGCAGGAATTTGTCCCTGAACTGCCTGGCTTACTGGTGAATCCCTATGGCCTAAAGCAGTAACTGGCGTCCAGGAGCTGTTGCTGGGCACCGAGCATGATGCCCCAAAATATGCACCTCAGCGCACTGCATGGTTTGGAGCTGAAGGAAACCCGAAAAGGTATCAGAGGAAGACCTTTCTGACCTTCTGCCGCCCTCCTTTTTCCTTCTGGCCTGCGTTTCCTTGCTGAGTCAGGCCATGGAAATTAGGACTCCTCTTGCCAAAGGTGGATCATAGAAACTCACCTCCTTCCCCAGTTGTTGTTGTTAGGTGCCTTTGAACCGGTGTCCGACTCATAGCGACCCTATGTACAACAGGTGAAACACTATTATTGTCAGTGCTTCTCTGCTATTCATAGGGTTTTTAATGGCGGATTGATTTTTGGAAGTGGGTTGCCGGGTCCTCCTTCCAAGCCTACTGTATCTGGTGTTCCCTGGCGGTCTCCCACCCAGGTACTAACCAGGCCCAACCCTGCTTAGCTTCCGAGATCTGACAGGATCAGAAGCCACAGTGCTATGGCTGCAGGCCTCCTTCCCCAGAGCCAGCCCTAAAACCTAACTCCTCAGGTCTCTATATAAGAGCCAGCCAGAAAGAAGTTCTCTGATCCACCTTTGTCCAATGTTGTTGTTAGGTGCCAATGAGTCAAGTGCAACTCATAGCGACCCTAGGTACAACAGGTGAAACACTCCCTGACACTGCATCGCGCTCAGCACTGTTGTCAGTGCTTCTCCGCTATTGATAGGGTTTTCAAAGGCTGATTGTTTCCAGAGTGTGGCTTCTTCCTAGCATGTAGCACCTCATATTCCCAGGTGGGCCCCCACCTAAGAACTAACCAGGCTGACCCTGTTTAGCTTCTGAGATCAGGTGGGATCGGATGCCAGGGTGCTATGGCTGTACACTTTTTGTCCAATAGTAAGCCTTAAAGCCCACATCTAAGAGGAGACTTGCCCCACACCCCGGAAGAGAGGCCGAATAGACAGGCCTTGCTCGGGCTTCCTACTGTCTCTCCTGATTCAGCCACACCCTTTTGTCCAATCACAATTCTGCACGGCTGTCCCTGCTTCATCAAACCTAAACCAAAAAGTAGACAGCTCACCCTAGGTCTTTGTGCTTTCCTTTTGAAATTTCCCCTGTCTCAGAAAACTCTGATTAAATAAACTTGTTAGCTGGGCGCCATGGCACACATCTGTAATCCCTGAGACTCAGGGGGCTAGAGGGAGCCTGCACTGCTTAGCAAGACCCTGCCTTAAAATGAAAAGGGGCTGGAGGTGCAGCTCAGTGGTAGGGTGCTTGCCTAGCATGCTCGAGGGCCTGGGTTCAACCTCCCATACTGCAATAACTAAGTAAGTAAGTAAATAAATAAATAGCTTTGTTATGCTTTCTTCCTATTAATCTGTCAGTTTTATTTCAGACCTAGCCAGGAACTCTAGGAGGGCTGAGAAAGCGTTTCCTCTCCTGCAGGGTTGGATAAATGTGCGTTGAATAAGCGAATGGCCCTGTTTGACATTGCATGGCCAGCTGGATGGGAGGGATATGCCAGGATGTCCCCCTCACAAAGGCTCTAGGGGGGGTCCCTGAGTGCATGCTGGGGAGCCCAGTGGTGAGGAAGAATCAGGAGCTGGGTCTGTGCAGAGTTTGGGAGGAACTTGGCCCAGACTGGGTCAGGGAGTGGATGCCAAGTGAGGAACTGAGGATGGAGAGGAGGGTGCGGGTGGACAGACATGGGAGACAGGAAGTGCACGCTTCGGCCTCTGGCGGCTCTTCCCACCCATTCCTCCACCATCGGCAATGGTTTGCTCAGAGCTCAGGGAGCCCCAGGGAGGGACTTGGAAAGAGTGAGTAAGGCTGGATTCTCCTTGAAGCAGCTACAGTCAGCTGGCCCATGGCGACCTCCCAAGGCCTACCATGGCTGCCCCTTCCCTGGAAAAGCCCTCCCCCACCAGAAATGCCAGGAGCTGGGAGGTCGGGAGAGGAAGTGGGGGCTTGCGAGACTTTCTTGGGGTGATCATAAAAGTCCCAGGGAACAAGATGAGGCATGGCTCTAACTCCAGCCCGTCACCCCAGACATCTCCTCGCTCACAGGCCCCTCCAGGCAGACCCCTGGAGACAAGGGCACAGAGGACTGTGATTGCCATTGTCCTGTTTAATCCTCATGCAGACCTCACAACTGAGTATTATTTTCTGTCCTCGAGGTGAGACATCTGAGGCCATCAGTAATGTGGTTAGCCAAGGTCTCCACAGCCTCCATCACGGGAACCCGCAAAAGACTGAGTCTCAGGCTCCAAACGATGAGAAGCACAAAGACAAATACAACCCACTGAGGAGTTACAAAAGAACGCAAGTGGCGAGTGCGAGGAGAGCAGAGGTCACGTGGGAAGTGGGTTGGGCAGGCCTTTCAGAGCCCATAACGTTTAAGCTGAGAGGGAGCCAACTGTAGGAAGTATGTCAGGCAGAGAGAACGGCAAGTGCAAAGGTCCTGAAGTCACATAGCAAAGCAGACCAGAAGGGAGTTTGAACTCAAGCTTGAGTCTCTGTACCCAAAGTCCATGCTTGGTCCCAGGAATGATTCCGGGTGCCACTGCTGACCAAGGAGAGAACAGGTGTCAGAAAGATGGTAGAGCCCATGGAATGTATGCATTCAACCATTCTGTATGGTGGGGGTGGGGGTGGAGAGGGGGTGCTCATATTTTCTGAATCAGAACTAGACCATGTGGTATAAGTAAGGCCATGGCCATGTTTTACACAATAAAAGGCTTATATAGGACTAAAGGGCTGGGATTTAGCTCAGTTGGTAGAGCACTGCGCTGTAGTCTCTGAGGTCCCGAGTTCAGTTCCCAGCACCGCAAAATGGGAGAAGGGCCTGGCAATCCACTCCCAAGGCAATCCCGAAACAGTCTGCCATTGAAAACCCTATGAGGGTCGCTATGAGTCGGATACCCACTCCACGGCACTTAACAACAACAACAACATAGGACTAAAATTCTACTCTATTTCTCCGTTTATTTAATACATTGTCTTTATTGAAAACAATGACTTTTAGCTAGAAGGAAATATAATTCTAGTGCAAATAGAAATGCCAATGTTATAGAAGATGATCTAATTAGTTGTTTGCAATTAAGGCTTTCCCAGAAAATCTAGACTGCCTGAAATAATGGGACAGCAAAAATAAGATTTGGTCTAAGGGAAACTGGGACATTGCTTGGGGGAGGAAGGAGGAGTGTAGTCACTAGAGAAATGGACTTGTGTCTTGGGCTTTTTGGTGTCCTGGAGACTGGAGTAGGGTAGGTGGAGAGCTCCTTGTAAAAATTTATTGCACTGCCTTTGCTCTGGTTCCATGGTAAAGAGAATTCCCCACCATTGCCTATTTACTCTGTGCTGTGACTTTTCAACTCAGTGGGTACAGCGCTGCTCCACACATTCTGAGGATCAGGGTTTGATCCTCAGCATTGCAAAAATGGGAGAAAGATGTGGCAGTCCACTCCCAAAACAATCCCGAAAAAATCAGCCATTGAAAACCCTATGAGGAAAAAAAAAAAGAAAAGAAAAGAAAACCCTATGAGGGTCGCTGTGAGTTGGACGCGCCTCAGTGGCACCTAACAACAACAACAACAACAACAACAACAACATTTTATGGAGGAGAAAACTGAGGTCCAGACAGCTTAAAAGAAATCTGAGGCCATAAGTGGGGAGCTAAGATCAAGTTATACTAAATTTCCAAGGTGCTGCTGGACCTACTCTGCTGGTTTCCTTCCTCCTTCCCTCCCTTCCTTCCTTCCTTCCTTTAGTGGTACTTGGGGGTTGAGCCCAGGGCCTCATGCATGCTTTGCAAGCATTCTACCACTGAGCTGCACCCCCAGCCCATTTTTGATTTTTCACCTTGAGACAGGGTCTTGCTAAATTATGCATGCTGCCTCTGGCCTTGAACCTGAGATCCTCCTGCCTCCACCTCCAGAGTCCATGGGATTACAGGTGTGCGCCACCACACTTGGCTACTCTGCTGGTTCCTTCTGGGGCGACTACCCATGCCGAAGATCCCTAGTGAAGAAAGCAATGTCTCTGGCACTCAGATTCAGCTCAGACTCTCTGGAGGCGCAGCCCAGAGTTAGAGAGCCTTAGCCTGCACTGCCTGCTCCCCTAGCCTACTCACCTGCAGCTCTGGCTCTCCAGCTCTTTAGATCTGAGATGGGCTCCCAGGGGGCGTGCAGGCTCAGTCCAAGGTCAGTCTGGCTACCTGACGTAGACAATTCTGGTCCCCAGCTTCCAGCCTTTCTGTACCCCAGCATTTGCGTTTCTTCAGTGCTGGGGGTTGAACCTAGCGCCTTGCTCATGCTAGGCAACGACTCTACCACTGAGCGGCTCCTCCAACCCCTTTTAAATTTTATTGTTTTTGAGACAGGGTCTCGTTAAATTGTGCATGCTGCCTCTGGCCTTGAACTCGTGATCCCCCTGCCTCAGCCTCCCGAGTCGCAGGGATTACAGGCATGACCTGTGGCCCCTGGCTGCCCCAGCTGTTTTTAACACCTGCTGCTCCCAACTCGGGTGCTCAGGTGTACCACTTGAGGTCACGCTTGGTGACCAAATCGTGTGCCAATGTAGGAGGGATAGGGAAGAAAGGTGTGTGAAGAGTCCTCCAGGGGTTGAGCAACCTGTCACCCCTTTTCATCAGTTGGGGGTGGGGTGCCCACAGAGGCAGGCACTGTGAACCTTACCCCACCGGCCAGAAGGAAACAAGAACCCTGGATTTCACCAATAGGAGGGCAACATGGAAATATCGCCCCTTGCTAATTGGCTGATGGACAGACATGTGCACTCATTCCTGTGCTCTAGTACTTGGGCTTTCCAGCGTAACTTTGAGGTAGAGGTGACATATAAGGGGAAATAATTATTGGGCTCAAACCATGTGCCAAATTCTGTGCCAGGGGCAGAGGATCCCGGGGTGAATAAGCGAGGCAGGGCACTGCCATCGTAGAATATACGGACACAAAAAGGAACAATACAATTTCAGATTGGGCTGGTGCCACAATCAACCAGGAAACCGTGGCGGCCCCATGAGAGGCCCTATGTTGCTTAATTCAAAGTGCTTCAGAAGGGGGCAAAACCAGTAGGATGGGAGGGGTGAGAGCCAAGGGGTCCCAAGAGCTTGGAACTGAAGAATGTGGAGGGATTGCCTCTCCAGTTGGAGGCAGAGGACGAGGGTTTGTGTTAAAGCATTGTTAGGGACTGGGGGTGTAGCTCAATGGTAGAGGACTTACCTAGCAGGCACTAGGCCCCAGTTTGGATTCCCAGAGCCCTGCCTGCCCCAAAAGGAAAAGGTTTAGAAGTCTAAGAAGGAGGTGCTGGGTGGAAATGAACAGAGCTGTGTGATTTTGGGCAAGTCACTTCACCTTGGGAGCCTCAGGTTGCTGAAAGATTAGAAATAACTTGAAGATCCCCTACCACCCAGGAGGCACTTAATACTTTCTAAAGAAAGGGACAGGGGCTGGGATTTAGCTCAGTTGGTAGAGCGCTGCGCTGCAGTCTCTGAGGTCCAGAGTTCAATTCCCAGCACTGCAAAAATGGGAGTAAGGGCCTGGCAATCCACTCCCAAGGTAATCCCGAATCAGTCAGCCATTGAAAACCCTATGAGGGTTGCTATGAGTCGGATACTGACTCGACGGCACCTAACAACAACAACAACAAAGAAAGGGCCAAGTAGTGGGAGAGGTCCTCGGTTGCGGTCTCCAGGTGGAGGGCTTGTCCTCCTCCTGCTTTCCCTTCCCTTCCCCCAAAGCATATAGGTGACTTCAAAGCACCTGCCTTTACCTTCCCTCACCAGCTCTGTACACTGCCACTTATACTTTTTCACCCTGCCTTCCTGCAAGACAAGGACTCTAAGGACAGCAGAAATGACCTGGAGACGCTCCAAGAAAGAACTTCCTTGTCTTTGTGTCAGAGTCACAGCTGCCAGGGGGTGGGGGGTGGCACAGAGCACAGCTGCCAAAGATTTAGAGAATTCTGGAGCTGGCAGAAATCTCTGAGCTCATCTATCTTGTCCAGAGCTTTTCAATCTTTCTTGATGGATACTCAGTGTGAGAAATGCATTCTATAAGACCAGGAGAAGCACAAGCTTTATGAAGCTTGAAGTTTGTCAACAATTTTGGGACGTCTTAAAAAATAATATACGTATAGTCATTGGGCTGGGATTTAGCTCAGTTGGTAGAGTGCTGCGCTGCAGTCTGTGAGGTCCTGGGTTCGATTCCCAGCACCGCAAAAATGGGAGAAGGACCTGGCAATCCACTCCCAAGGCAATCCTAAAACAGCCATTGAAAACCCTATGAGGGTCGCTATGAGTCAGATACCGACTCAACGGCACCTAACAACAACAAACAACAAGATATAGTCATTAATGCAAAATTGGTAGGATTTCGCTCAGTTGGTAGAGCACTCCTCTGCAGTCTCTGAGGTCCCAAGTTTGATTCCCAGGACCGCAAAAATGGGAGCAGGACATGGTAATCCACTCCCGAGGCAATCCCGAAACAATCAGCTATTGAAACCCCTATGAGGGTCGCTATGAGTTGGACACGACTCAGTGGCACCTAATAACAACAACAGCAATGCAAAATTACATATTTATTTAGAATGAGAAATAAATTTCCATAAATGACAAACTGGACTTGGACACGTACACCTGTAATCTAATATCTGGGAGGCTGGGGCAGGAGGATTGAAAATTTGAAGCCAGTCTGGGATGCACAGCGAGTTGGAGGCCATCCTGGGCTTTATGGTGACATCCCATCTCAAAACAACAACAACAACAACAAAAAACAAAACCCCAAACAACAATGAGATGATGTTAACCTTTTAAATTTTTTTTTTTTTTTTTTTGAGACAGGGTCTCACTTTGTAGCCTAGGCTGGCCTCCAACTCTGGATCCCTCTGCCTCAACCTCCTGAGTGCTGGAATTACAGGTATGCACTATCATACCCGGCTTACCCTAATTTCTTAATCAGAACAAGATATTTTTACTTGACTCATTGACATGCAGGCCGGGGTTTAGCTCGGTTGGTAGAGCCCAGCTCTGCACTCTCTAAGGCCCTAGGTTGGATCCCCAGCACCACAAAAACAGGAGAAGGACGTGGCAATCCACTCCCGGAGTAATCCTGAAACCATCAGCCATTGAAAACCCTGGGAGGGTCACTAGGAGTTGGACACGACTCAAGGGCACCTAACAACAACAGTTGACACGCTATTGGAATACGTTTTTGGTACAGTTTCGGGCCACATGGTCTTCATATAGCAATGATTTTATTGCATTTTCCATAAAGAAAAGACAAATTGAGCCAGGTGTGATGGTGCATACCTATAATCCCAGCACTGGGGAGGCTGAGGCAGGAGGATTGAAAATTTGAAGCCAGTCTGGGATATACAGTGAGTTGGAGGCCACCCTGGGCTTTATGGTGACATCCCATCTCAAAACAACAACAAAAACGAAACCCCAAACAACGAGATGATATTAACCTTTTAAAGTTTTCTTTTCTTTTCCTTTTTTATTTTATTTTATTTTTATTTTTTTTGAGACAGGGTCTCACTTTGTAGCCTAGGCTGGCCTCCAACTCTGGATCCCTCTGCCTCAGCCTCCTGAGTGCTGGAATTACAGGTATGCACTATCATGCCCAGCTTACCCTAATTTCTTAATCAGAACAAGATATTTTTACTTGACTCATTGACATGCAGGCCGGGGTTTAGCTCGGTTGGTAGAGTCCAGCTCTGCACTCTCTAAGGCCCTAGGTTTGATCCCCAGCACCACAAAAACAGGAGAAGGGAGCCGGGGTGCGGTGGTGCATGCCTGTAATCCCAGTGGCTCAGGAGGCGGAGGCGGGAGGATGGCAAATTCGAGATAAGAGGCAGTCTGTGTGATTTAGCGAGACCCTGTCTCAAAAAAGTAAAAAAAAATGGGCTGGGGGTGCAGCTCAGTGGTCCAGCACTTGCAAAGCATGCAAGCGCAAGGCCCTAGGTTCAACACCCAGTACCACAAAAAAAAAAAAAAAAAAAAAAAAAAAAAAAAAAAAAAAAAAAAAAAAAAAAAAAAGAGAGAGAGAGAAAAGAAAGAAAGAAAAACAGGAGAAGGACATGGCAATCCACTCCTGGAGTAATCCTGAAACCATCAGCCATTGAAAACCCTGGGAGGGTCACTAGGAGTTGGACACGACTCAAGGGCACCTAACAACAACAGTTGACACGCTATTGGAATACATTTTTGGTACAGTTTCGGGCCACATGGTCTTCATATAGCAATGATTTTATTGCATTTTCCATAAAGTAAAGACAAATTGAGCCAGGTGTGATGGTGCATACCTGTAATCCTAGCACTCGGGAGGCTGAGGCAGGAGGATCCATGAGAGTCTGAGGCTCAGCCTGGCCTATATGGTGAGTTCTAGGCCAGCCTCAGCTACACAATGAGTCCTTGTCTCAACAAAACAAAACAAAACAAAATGTGACAAGTCAGCCATCTGTTCTTGGTAATGTGTTAGGCGAGAAGGCACAACCCTACATGCCATGGAAGTAAAAACATTCGCAATCATACCTGCTGATTGGAATGCTGCTGTAGGTTTGTCCTGTAGCAGAGATGTGCTGACAAATTCTACTGCCTATGATCGCTAACAAAAAATAAATTAGGGTGGCGCCTTCATAATTATATATGCTGCACTCTTAGCTATGTTGCTAATAGGCATAGAGTTCTGGTGTTGTTTTGTTTTATTAGTACTGGGGTGCCGAACCCAGTGCATACTTTGCAAATGCTCTACCCATGAACTGCACCCCTTACTCCCCATTTTTTTCTGGTGCTGGGGGGTTGAACCCAGGGCCTTATGTACTTTGAGCTGCACCCCCACCTCCTTTTTAAATATTTTTTATCCTCAGACAAGGTCTTGCTAAGTTTTGCAGGCTGCCGCTGCCCTCGAACTTGTGATCCTCCTGCCTCTGCCTCCTAAATCACTGGGATTAAAGGTGTGCTCCACTGCACCCAGCTCACCAGCTCCTTTTTTATTTTTTGTTTTGAGTTAGGGTCTCGCTAAATCATTCAGGTTTCCTTCTGGCCTCAAACTCATGATCCTCCTGTTTCAGCCTCTCGAGTTGCTGGGTTTACAGGCATGAACCACGGTGTCCAGCTTAGGTCTGGCATTCCATTGTAACTAGGTGTCAATAGGGACTGAACCATCCACTTCTAATTTACCACGTCTGGTGATTGGAAGAACTTTCCATGGACTAGCTTCTGGCTTCTTGCAGTGCGGATCTTTCTCCTCAACTGCCCATACCCCACCCTGCTGGGTGCCTGGAATCTACATTGTTGTCATATGGTAACTCCTGTCGCTGCCCCTTATTGTCAGGATCTCAGGTGAATCAGGTGGGAGTAATGTTTCTGGAAGCCGTCCCTACCTTAGGCCTGCTAGTAAGCATGCACCTGTGCCTAGAAGGGACCGTGAACCTCATCACTGTAACTCACTAAATTCAAACTAGATGTCAGTGTAACTCAACTTCCCATTGTTGTTGTTGTTAGGTGCCCTCGAGTCGGCATCCGACTCATAGCGACCCTCATAGGGTTTTCAATGGCTGTTTCGGGATTGCCTTGGGAGTGGATTGCCAGGTCCTTCTCCCATTTTTGCGGTGCTGGGAATAGAACTCGGGACCTCAGAGACTGCAGCGCAGCACTCTACCCACTGAGCCAAATCCCAGCCCCAACTTCCCATTAGTCAGATCTCAAAAATACTATATTGTAGCCAGGCAGGGTGGCCCACGCCTATAATCCCAGAGACTCAGGAGGCAAAGGCAGGAGGATTGTGAGTTTGAGGCCAGAGGCAGCCTGTGTAACTTAGTGAGAACCTGATTTAAGATAAAAAATAAAGGGCCGGGCTCCATGGCGCACGCCTGTAATCCCAGCGGCTTGGGAGGCGGAGGCAGGAGGATCGCAAGTTCGAGACCACAGGCAATCTGCATAATTTAGCGAGACCCTGTCTCAAAAAGTAAAAAAAAAAATGGGCTGGGGGTGCACCTCAGTGGTCCAGCACTTGCAGAGCATGCAAGTGCGAGGCCCTGGGTTCAACCCTCAGTACTGAAAAAAAAAAAAAAAAGATAAAAAATAAAAACTGGGCTGGAGGGTGCCGTCCAGTGGCAGAGCACTTGCAAAGTATGTGTGAGGCCTTAGATTCATCCCCCAGGTACTACCAAAAATATAAATAAATAAATAAATAAATATTTGCTACAGCCACTCCATGAGTGACCTTCACAAGGGAAGGAGTGACTGAGAGTGAGACAATAGGAGGAGACTGCAGGCAGCCCGTAACTGATTGCTATTTAGATCTCCTACTTTTGCAAACATGTAACCTGACGGACGGGGCTGGGATTTAGCTCAGTGGGTAGAGCGCTGCGCTGCAGTCTCTGAGGTCCAGAGTTCAATTCCCAGCACCACAAAAATGGGAGAAGGACCTGGCAATCCCTATGAGGGTCGCTATGAGTCAGATACCGACTTGACGGCACCTAACAACAACAACAACAACCTGACGGACATATGGCAAAGGCTCCTCCCAAGATTGAGAAAAGGGCCTGGAACTTAAGCTCTGGCAGCTTCGTGGTAAATCTATGTCTTATTGAGACCTATACACGAACGTACTTATACAATATAACTCAACTTCACAGTGGCAATACTCACCCTTACCACATGCCAGGCACGCTAATGGGTTCAGTTCTATTGTTTTGCTACATGCAGTTTGAAGATGCTGATTCAATGCCAGGCATGGTGGCACATGCCAGTATTCCCAGCACTTGGGAGGTTGAGGCAGGATGATCTTAAATTCAAGACCAACCTGGACTTTAAGGAGAGATCTTTCCTTAAAACAAAAACAAAAATAAAACAACAATGAAGGAGAAGAGGAGGAGGAGGAGGAAGAAGAAGAGGAGGAGGAGGAGGAGGAGAGAAGAAGGTGGAGGAAGGAAGGAAGGAAGGAGAAGGAGAAGGAGGAGGAGAAGGAGAAGAGGGGAACGAGGAGGAGGAGAAGGGAGGAGGAGGAGGGAGGAGGAGGAGGAGGAAGAGGAGGAGAAAGCTGGGCACTGTCATGTATGCCTCTAATCCCAGTGACTTGGGAAGCTGAGAGGCAGGAGGATCACGAGTTCAAGGCCAGAGGCAGAGGCAGCCTGCACAATTTAGCGAGATTCTATTTTGGAAAAAGAAAGAAGGAAAGAAAGAAAGAAGCAGCAGGAGCAAAAGCAGAGCAGTGAGTAGCCCAAAGTCACAGAGCAAGTGCAGCACCCAAACCTTGTCGCTTGCATCCCAGCCTGTGGTCCTTTCCTCTGCCCCACTGAATACCTTTCCTCTGGCCTTGAACTCTGGTCCTTCCGATTTGCTGGGATTACAGGAGTGCCCCACCGCACCCAGCAAACCCCTTTATGCTGCTTTTTGCTGTGGGTCTGGTCGGTGGGGATGGAGCTGGGTTAGGTCAGGGGCCGTGTCTATGTGCCTCCCGGTGCACATTGGGCCCTGCTCACGGAAGAGGCTCAGTAGGTGGCGGCTGAATGAATGGAGTGAATGAATGCGAACCCTTCATTCTTATCCAGCTCCTATGCGTCACTTCCTCCCCAGTCTTATCAACCTAAACCCACACCTCAGGATGCCTACCTGGCCTGTGAAAGGCTGGGCAAATTGTGCACTACACGTAGCACACAGAATCAAGCAGGTCCCGATGCCCAGCCCACCTCCATCTGCTGAACCCACACCCTGGGGTGGGGTGGTGCCTTTTCCTAATTTGCACAAAGGTGCTGATGGGCTACCATCAGCCCTGCCTGGACACCCTGTTTCCTGGGCAACTTTGGGCAAATTATCTAACCTCTCTGAATCTTCATTCGTTTCTTTATAAGAGATAGATAACCGTGTACTTCAGAAGGTGCCACATGGTTAGAGCAATAGTGTGTGTGCGAAGTCAGTGCTGATTTATCGTCTGGAAATCAACACACTCGTGCAAAGGACTAAGTTCAAGGATCCTCTTGCAGTTTGGTTTATAAAAGTCAAAGATTGGAAACAACACAAGTGTCTACCAGTAGGGGTCTGACTGAGAACAGTTCCAATGTGGATACAGAACAGTTTCCAAGATACATTGTTAAAAGAATAAAACCACAGTATAGAACAATGTGTCAAGAACGCTCTCACGGGCACGTCCCTACAAGGGAGCGTAGGAAGGGTACTGGCTTCCGGGTGTCTTTGGGGGATGAGGTAATGGGGAGACTTGCTTCTCCCATAACGTCCTTTGAAGCTGTGTGAGGCGTTTTTAATCATGCGCATGTCTTAATTTGTCATTTTTTGGAAGTAGACGTTTAGCAATTGACAAGTTAATTTTTCTGCTAATGTAGATTTTTCTCTGAATATTCTCTGAGCGGCCAGCAGGGGGAGGCAAATACTTTCTCTCTCCAAATACTTAAGCCACTCACCAGCGAAGCGCTAAAAAGGTAGTGTCTGTATCCACTGGCAGAGGAGGGAACGTGACTTTCCAAGTTGGGCCTTAAAAGGAAAAGCGAGGTGCGGTGGTGCACCCATGTCATCCCAGCGACTTGGGAGGCAGAGGCAGGAGGATCTTGAGTCGGAGGCCAGAGGTAGCCTATGCAACTTAGTGAGACCCGGTCTCAAAATGAAACATAAAAAAGGGGCTGGGGTACAGTTCAGTGGCAGAGCAGTTGCCTAGCACGTGCAAGGCCCTGCATTCAACCCTTAGGTGGTGGTGGCGTTGGGTGTCATCCAGTTGGGTCCGACTCATAGCGACAACAGATGGGACACTACCTGATGCCGTGCCATGCTAGCACTGTCAGTGCTTCTCTGGTTTTCTATGGCTGATTGTTTCAGGAGTGGGCTACTGAGTCCTTCTCCCAACCCCGTAGCACTTGGTATTCCCATGTTGTCTCCCATTCAAGGACTAATCAGGCCCAATCCTGCTTAGCTTCCGAGATCAGATGGGACTGGATGCCAGCGTGGTATGGCTGGAGACTCAACTCCTAGTTCTGAAAAAACAAAGAAAAGGAAAGAAAAGAAAAGAAGAAAGAAAGAAAAGAAAAGAAAAAAGAAAGGAAAGAAAAGAAAAAGAAAAAAGAAAAAGAAAAGCAGGGGGAATAAATTGCCATGACTAATTCCAAGGACACTAAGACTTTTAAAAATGACTTTATTGAGATATAATTCATATACCACATAATTTGCCCACTTAAAATGTCAAATATTATCTTTGTGCATATCACTATTAATTTAAAAATAGTAACTATATAGCATAATATATTCCATAAATATTATGTATAAATGTTTAATATATATAATACAAACAAACAAAACATATATATATGTGTGTATATATACATATATATACATACATATATATGTATATATACACACATATATATGTATATATACATATATATATATGGCTGGGATTTAGCTCAGTTTGTAGAATGCCGCTCTGCAGTCTCTGAGGTCCCGAGTTCGATTCCCAGCACCACAAAAACGGAAGAAGGACGTGGCAACACACTCCTGAGGCAATCTCGAAACAATCAGCCATTGAAAACCCTATAAGGGTTGCTGTGAGTCGGACACGACTCAACGGCATCTAACAACAACAACAACGTGTGTGTGTGTGTGTGTGTGTGTGTGTGTGTGTGTGAAACATAAATACTCCATTTTAACCATTTCAGTTGCAAAATTACATTCACAAGGTGGAGCAGCCCTCACCACTATTTCCAAAACTTTTTCATTACCCTGAACAAAAACTCTGTACCTTTTTTTCCCCCAGTTCTAGGGAGTTGAACTGAGGCTGTTGCACATGCTGGGCAAGTACTCTACCACCAAGCTGCACTCCAGCCCCCTTTATAATTTTGAGACAAGTCCTCCCTAAATTCCAAAGGCTGCCTCTGGCCTTGAACTCTAGATTGCCCCGCTTCCGCCTCCTGTGTTGCTGGGATTACAGGTATGGGCCATCATGTCTGGCAACTATGTACCTATTAGACACTAACTCCTCCACTCTCCCTCTTAAGCCCTTGGGAACCTCCAGCTCTCTTCCGGTCTCTGTGAATAGCCCATTGTAAATATTTAATATAAGTGGAATCAGACAATGTGAGCTCTTTCGCGTCTTCCTTCTTTCGCTGAACACATTTTCAAGGCTCAGCCATGTGACAGCAGGTGTCAGCAGCTTCGTTTTTGTTCAATGGCTGAATAACGTTCAATTGTGTGTCTAAATTGCATTTTGCTTGTCTATTCCTCTGTTGACAGACACTGGGTTTTTCTATCTTCTGCCTGTTATGCATATTGTTGTTATAGACATTGGTTTACAAATATCTGTTCAAACCCCTGCTTTCGATTCCCTTCGGTATATCCTTAAGCAAGGAATTACTAGATCATGGTAATTCTATGTTTAGTTGTGTGGGTTTTTTGTTTTTTTAAATAGCGTCATAGTAGCTCAATCTTTATTCTCACTAAATTACACAGAAGGCCTCTGACCTCGAACCTGGAATCCTCCTGCCTCTGCCTCCTGAGTTGCTGGGATTACAGGCGGGAGCCACCATGCCGCTTTGTGTTGCTTTTAATGCTGGGACTGGAACCCAAGGCCTCATTCATGCTGAGCATGTGCTCCACCATTGAGCTGCACCCTCAGGCCCTCTGTGTTCAGCGCTTTGAGGAAGTCCTACGCTAGTTCCCATTGTGGCTGCATTGTTTGACATTCCCACCAGCAATGCACAAGGATTGAAACCTTGATTTTTAAAACCAGATGTCAATTGTTTATCAGACGGCCTCAGATGATCCGGTAGTGGTGGTGAGGCCTCTTTTCCTCTTGGCAAAATCAGCTCCTGTGGGTGGGGCTGAGGGCCCTGAGCAGGAAGAAAAGGAAGGGAAGGGCTGGGAGACTCCGGAATTCTGGGGGGGGGGGGGAATGGGGTGGGCCCGTGAATTCCCTGCCTGTCAGGTGCATAGTGGGGTAGAGGAAGTTACAGAAGGGGGAAACTGAGGTCAAGGGACTCCCAGACCCTGAGCTGGCAGGTGATAGTGCCCAACCCCTCCTGTTGTAGCTGGGAGGTTCCAGGGTTGAGGGCAACACATGTCTAGAGAGAACGTTTGTCCACCAAGGGCCAGCTCTGTGCAGGCCTTGGCCAAGCGACTGACAGCAAGTGTAGGGATGCAGTAAAGGGCCCCCAAATGGCCCAATGCATGGGGAACATCCAGCAAATGCCATCCTTTTAGCTACACAGTATGGGATGATACAGAGCCGCTCACTGGGGCCCACACTTGTAATCCCAGAGACTCAGGAGGCTGAGGCAGGAGGATGGCAAGTTCGAGGCCAGAGGCAGCCTATGTAATTTAGCAAGACCCTGACTCAATATAAAAGATAAAAATGGGGCTAGAGGTGAGGCTCAGTGGTGGAGCACTTGCCTAACATGGGTGAGGCCCTGGGGTCAAACTCCCAGTACTGAAAAAACTAATGGTGAAGTGTGGGCTGTGTCCCTGGAGAAATGAGGGTTTGTGGGGTGAAGGGCAGGTGGTACTCAGATTGCGAGCATTGAAAGAGTAGCTGTGGATGCTGTGTGTCCGAGACAGAGCCCAGGCCAACTGTGAACCTGGGGATTGTGCCAAAGGACACAGCTCAATAGAAAGGGTGCTAGGGTAAGGGGTAACCTATATGAATAATGCTTATCAAATTGCATATATGAAAATTGTCACAACGAAAAGCATGTCAAAATGAATCACATTATGATGTACATTAAAAATTTCTAATAAAAAAAAATAGAAAGGGTGCTCACGGTGGGTCGGGGGCCTCAGGAGTTGTGGGGAGGTCCCTCTGGCTGGGGCTGTGCTTGGCTGGTGACCTCGTCTAGATTCTACCACACTAGGGGAAGGTGACTGCGCTTCTCCTCCAGACTCAGAGATGGCACCGACCTGTCATCCTAGCGCTCAGGAGGCCAATGCAGGAGGATCGAGAGTTCAAGAACAGCCTCGGCTATCTATATAGCAAGACCTGGCCAAAAAAAAAAAAAAAAAAAAAAAAAAAAAGAAGAAGAAAGAAAAAGAAAAAGGAAAGGAAAGGAAAGGAAAAGAAAAGAAGGAAAGAACCTAGAACATTACCGTCTCTTCTGTAAATCCACCCAGCACCCAGTGTGCAGGAGTAGGTGTGGCTACGAGAAGGAGCCCCTGGTCCGAAAGTCATAGATAACATGCCAGGTGATAAGAGATGGCAAAGTGATTATAAGCATCTCTAGATTGGAGTCCTAAACCTATCTCTGCCTGGGCATGGTGTCACATGCCTGTAATCCCAGCACTCAGAAGGTTGAGGCAGGAGGATCAATGTGAGTTCAAGGCCAGCCGGTTCTACATAGTGCGTTCCAGGCCAGCCTGGATTATACAGACCGTGTTTCATATAAACAAACAAACAAACACACCCTCTGGGCTCCAAGGTAAGCGCTTCCTGCTGGACATCCACCACCCACCCACCCAACCACTCATTCACTTTTTCATTCTTCCATCCATCCATCCATCCATGCACCCATCCAACTACCCACCTTTGACTCAGCCAATCAGTTAGTCTGTTTATCTATTTCTTTTTGAGACAAAGTCTTATGATGTAGCCTTGTCTGGCCTTGAACATGCTCTGTTGCCCAGAATGGTCTAGAACTCACGATTCTCCTGCCTCAGCCTCCCCCAGTACTAGGATCAGAAGCCTGCATATCACCCCCTGCCTTCACCAAGCCCAGCTTGCCTTTGAGTTGAGTTCCTGAGGAGTTGTTGTTGTTGTTGTTGTTGTTAGGTGCCATTGAGTCGGTATCTGACTTATAGCGACCCTATATACAACAGGGGAAACTCTATAGTCAGTGCTTCTCTGCTGTTCATAGGGTTTTCAATGGCTGATTGTTTTTTGGGAGTGGGTTGCCTGGTCGTCTCCCAAGCCTACAGCACCTGATTTTCCCAGGTGGTCTCCCATCCAAGTACTAACCAGGCCTGACCCTGCTTAGCTTCCGAGATCTGACGGGATCGGATACCACAGGGCTATGGCTGCAGGCTTTGAGGAATAGATCCAGCCAAAGTCTGAGGGTGAGCTCCAGGTATGGGGAACAGCAAGAACAAAGATGAAGTCGGTGAATTTAAGAGACCTCGAGGTCAGGGTGGCCAGAGGGCCTGTGGGGTGAACAGGACCAGATAGTGTGCATCTTGTTGGCCAAAAGGGGAGCTTGCGTTCTGTTCTGAGTGGGAGGAGTTTAAAGCCACAGAGTGGGATGTTGTCACTTATACTTTATGAAGCCTCCAATGGCTGGACTGTGGAGCAGGAGTGGTGAATAGGGCGAAGCTGAGTGGCTGTGACCCATCCCTTCCTCCTGACTCTCCAAGTCCCTTCCTTTCTCAAAGCCAACCCTGATTCCAGGTAAGGGGAGATGACCCAAGAGCTCTGAGGGCCCTGGAGGACGCTGGCTGGAGAGGGTGGCCAAGTGCAGCCAGCAGTGGGGGTGGAGAGAAGCCACAGAACCTCTGGGTTAAATAAGGGAAACCCCTGGGCTCATGAGGCAAGGCTCTGTGAGAGTCTGCCTTGGTCTGTTTCCGTGACTATAACAAAAGACCTGTGGCTGGGTAATTTATAAAGGACAATTCATTTGGCTCCTGGTTCTGGAGGCTGGGAAATCCAAGAGCTGCATCTGGCTGGGTCCTTTATGCCACATGATAGCATGATGTGGGGCGTCTCAGGGTGAACAGAACTTATGTGCTAGAATGATCTGTCTTCCTCCTCTTATAATGCCATGAATGTCGTGGGGGGGGGGGGCTCTGCCCTTGCGAGCTCATGTATTCTAATTACTTCTCAAAGCCCCAGCTGCAAACATCATTCAAGGCATTTAAGAACTACCATAAATTTCCATCACAGGAGTTTTCAGGAGACACCTGTGAACCACAGTGAAGACCCATGACAGGCACGATGGATCAGCTTGTCAGAGCTGGAAGAGCAGGCAGCTGAGCGTCCAAGCCCAGTGAGGAATCATTATGAACAGTGCACTACTGCTGGGCAGGAACTGGGGTGGCGCTGGGCCCCACCTCACCCACCTCCTCCTCAAGGCCCACGCCTACCCCAGGAGGGGGCAGACTTCAGTCCCCACTCCACCCCCAAACTGAAGCCCAGAGAGAAGTGAGTTGCCCAGGTCACATGCTGTGGAGGGTAACGGATGCCTAAGAGTCACCCTCCTCAAGGAAGATGGCGGGTGCTAGATTTGCTTGGAGGCGAGAGCACACAGTTCTTGCGATGGTATGCTGGCTGCCCCTGTTCCCAGGCCCGGCACCAGCATCTTTTGCCCCGCCCCCGTGCCCATGGGGAGGATTGGCATTGGGCTCTCCAGAAGACCTGCCCTCCCCAGGGGGCAGTGTGCTCCCCAGCCAGAGTTGGGCTACTGGCCACTTGTCTGCCATGTTGTTGTTGTTAGGTGCTGTCGAGTCGAGTCTGACTCATAGCGACCCTCGTAGGGTTTTCAATGGTTGATTGTTTCAGGATTGCCTTGGGAGTGGGTTGCCACGTCCTTCTCCCATTTTGCGGTGCTGGGAATCGAACTTGGGACCTCAGAGGCTGCAGAGCAGTGCTGTACCAACTGAGCTAAATCCCAGCCCCTGTCTGCCATGGCTTATCGTAAATTCATTCGCATTGTTCTGCAGGACACCTGGCCTTTTCAGCTCAGGTGAAACAGGGACCGTCCAGGAATTTTCTCCCCAGAAGGCAGGCAGGCATTTCCTTTTTTTTAATTTTTTTTTATTTTTTTCTTCATCTATTATGTGCCCTACATGCTACATAGGATAACTTTTTTTTTTTTTTTTTTTTTTGCGGTTCTGGGGGTTGAACCCAGGGCCTTGCACCTGCATGCTTTGCAAGTGCTGGGCCACTGAGATGCGCCCCCAGCCCTTTTTTTTTTTTTTTACTTTTTGAGACAGGGTCTTGCTAAGTTACACAGACAGCTTCTGGTCTTGAATTTGTGATCCTCCTGCCTCCGCCTCTCCAGCTGCCGGGATTACAGGCGTGAGCCACAGTGTCCGGCTTCATAGGATAACTTTTTGAATTAAAATTTTAAAAATCCTCACAAGTGGTCTGGGAGGAAAATGTTTTTAGATCTCTTTCAGGGATGAAGAAACTGAGGGTCTAAGTGACCTGCCATGGCCACTCAGCTTGTAGACAACAGAGCCAGGACTTGACATCTGCCCACCTGATGCCCAAAGCTCATTTCTTCCCCTGCCCCCTTCACCTCCTCTGTCATGTCTGAAGAAAGATGTTGGGGTGGGGTGGGGCAGGTATCACTGAGGTGTGGATCTATTTGTTCTTTGGGGAGGAGAAGATAGGAGAGGAGATAATCAGGGATCTCAGGCAGCATAGGACCAAAGTCCCCCAACAGTAGGTGGACAGTGGGCAGCAGCCACTGGAAGCCATGAGGCCAACTTCTTCACTGGGTTCAGCAGGCATGGGCCAGTGATGCCCAGGGCCAGTGATGCTGAAATACTTCAAGTTCCTGTAAAATCATAAGAAAAAAATGAACGTTTAGATTGAAGAAAATATTTTAACATATACTATTGATGACCTCATTGAATGACATAACGGAACTGTGTATGCACGTGTGCACGTACATGCCTGTACGCGCATTATGCATCTGTGTGTCGGAGGGGCCCACGAAGGAAGAAGTGTCTTAGGCACATGGATGTCATCCTGAGGCCTTGGGACGTGGTGGGGAGAACTTTCCCACAGGCCCACTGCTCAGACACAGCTTCTGGGTGGAGCAAGTCACCTCTCCCACATCGCACACAGGCACACTGTGCTCCTGATTGTAATCACAGACAACATCTATTAAGTATAAATGAAGCTCAAAGCTTTATTTCCCTTAATGCTCACAGCCCTCATTGTCATTTACAGAGGAGGAAACTGAACCCAGAGAGGTTAAGTAACACGGTCAGAAGTCACACAGCTAGGAAGGGGTGGGACCAGGAACTGGTCCTATATTGTCCACCAAATGATATTAGAGGACCCTTTCCTGCTTCGGGATTCGAGGACTTCCTGAGACTTTCCATTGGGCGTGTAATTCATTGATTTTTTTATTTATTTCCTCCTCCCAAACTTGTCAGAGGACCTGGCAGCATTTTATACTTTTCTTTGGTGGAGGCCCCGATCCAGCATATTTGAAGAAGTCAGATGTGCTTGTGTTTAGATTAGGGGGACCCTTTGTGGGTAGCTGGGCACTCTCCTGCCTGGCAGCCCTGAGGTGTACCCACGAGTGGAATTGTGGCCATTCCTTGATATTGCCTCTTGGTATAGATCGCTGTGCTGAGGTCATTGAGGGGAGTCAGTAAGGCCTGTTACAGAGTCCTGGGGACCTGTTTCTGTGGGCACTTCATTCACTTCCCACTGTGCCATGGGCAGGGAAGCATGGCCACAGAAGGTCTCTAAGAAATGTGGTTTTTGGTGTTTGTTTAACAGTTATCAGTCTCAGTAGTTGGGAGACTGAGGCAGGAGGATCACAAGTTCAACACCAGCCTGGGCTATGTCTATATCAAGATTCTATCTCAAAAAAAAATTAAATCAAACTAAATTTTAAAAGTTCATTTATGCTTTTGTAGCATCATTTACTTAGCCGATCCTGTTATTGGTGTTTCACATTCCAACTCCTTCCTAATGATTAGGAGTAGTAGTAGTGTTTTTTCTATTTAGCTAATATTTATTGAGCATTTGTTGAATGCCAAGAATAACTTTCTGACCAAGTGGCTTGAATCCAGGGTAACATTTGGACTACTGAGCAGAACATCCCCAAACCAATGAGAAATGGCCAAAGTAGCATTCAGAGGAAAATTGATAGCCTTAATGAATGTACCAGTAAACAGAAAAGATAAAAAATAAAGATAAAAATTTAATATGCGTTCAACTCAAGATGCCAGGAAAGCTTGGAGACATTGCTCAGTGGTAGAATGGTTTTCTAGCGAGATGTCAGGAAGAGTAGTAAAATAAAATTAAAACTAAAAGAAAAAGTTAATAACCTTAAATAAAGAAAATAATGAAGCAAATAAAACCAAAAACTGATTTTTTTTTTGTTTTTAGAAGAAGGGTCTCACTAGTATAATCCAGGTTAGCCTTGAACTCTTGCTCCTCCTCCCTCAGCCTCCTAAATAGTAGGGAGTGTGTGTGCCATTACAGGCATTTGCCATTGCACCCATAAACTGTTTGAAAAAATGACCCATGCATCTGCCTGGTGTGGTGGTACATGCCAGGAGACTGAAGCAGCAGGATCATGAGTTTGAGGCCAGCCTGGGCTACATAGTGACAATCTGTCTTAAAAAACAAACAAACAAACAAATAAACAATAAAAAGTCAATATGATAGAATATCTATGGATATGTATGGACTGCCTGCAGCGGTAGCCCTGTGGCATCTGATCCCGTCAGATCTCGGAAGCTAAGCAGGGTCGGGCCTGGTTAGTACCTGGATGGGAGACCACCTGGGAACACCAGAAGCTGTAGGCTTGGGAGAAGGACCTGGCAAGCCCCTCCCAAAAATCAATCTGCCTTTGAAAACCCTTTGAATAGCAGAGAAGCACTGACAATAGTGTTTCCCCTGTTGTACACAGGGTCACTATGAGTCGGATACCAACTTGACGGCACCTAACAACAACAACAACATGTATGGACTGCAGATTCTTTTTTTTTTTTTTTTTTATTGTGATACTGGGGATTGAACCCAGGACCTCTCACTTGCATGCTCTGCAAGTGCTGGACCCCTGAGCTGCACCCTCAGCCAATTTTTTATATTTTGAGACAGGGTCTAGCTAAGTTATGCAGACTGCCTCTGGTCTCGAACTTGCGATCCTCCTGCCTCCGCCTCCTGAGCCGCTGGGTTTACAGGCGTGCACCACCGTGACCGGCTTTCGGACTGCACATTCTTGAGTCAGGAGGCATGCCTCAATATTATTTCTCCTATCATGCTTGGCAAAATGTCTTATTTATGTATTGCTATGGAACGAATTAACCCAAACTTAAGGGCTTAAAATAAGAAAAACATTTCTCACAGTTTCGGTGAGTCAGAAATGCAGATGGGGCCAGGTGTCTTGGCACACACTTGTAGTCCCAGGAACTCAGGAGGCTATGGCAGGAGAATTGCAGATTAGGGGCCAGAAGCAGTCTGTGAAACTTAATAAGACCTGGTCTCAAATATGAAAACATTTTAAAAGGCTGCAGCTTAATTGTAGAGTGCTTGCCTAGCATGCACAAGGCCCTAGGTTCAAACCACTAGTGGTGAAAAAAGGAAGGAAAAAAAGGAAGGAAGGAAGGAAGGCAGGAAGGAAGAAAGGAAGGAAAGAAGGGAGGAAGGAAGGAAGGAGGAGAGGGAGGAAGGGAGGGAGAGAGAAATGGAGGAAGGTAAGAAGGGAGGGAGGAAGGAAAGAAGAAGGGAGGCATGGAGGAAGGAAGGGAGGGAGGGAGGAAGAAAGGAAAGAAGAGAGGGAGGAAGGAGGGAAGGAAGGAAGGAAGTCTAGGTGGGCTTAGCTGCATGAGTCTCCATCAGGGTCTTACATAGGCTGCAACAGAGATATTGACTTCCTGGGTCATCTCGAAGCTCAAGCGGGGTAAGATCCAATGCCACGTTCACTCCCGTGGCTGGTGGCTGACCTCAGGTCTTTGGTGCTTGGCTAGAGACGTCAGTTCTTTGGTGCAAGGGCCTCTCCAGCAAGCTATTTGCCACATGGCTTCATGACTTCTGGGAAGTCCAAGAGCGTGGTGCTGCCTCTGGGAAGGGACTTTGTGCTATGTCATAACGTGGCAGATGGTGAGGGAGGATGCGGGGGACCGAGAGGCAATTTGGCCCAACTCATCCTTTTATCACGAGCCTGCTCCCACAACAGCACTAATCCATTGGGCGATTCGGGGCCCTAACTACAGCTTCAAGATCACATCTGTTCATGCTACTCAATGGCAATGAAACTGCAGCATGAGTTTTGGAGGGAGCAAACCACAGCGCTAGCCTTGGAAGTGACAGCCTGTCACTTCTGTCATATTCTGGTAATCTCTGAGTTGGGCTGGGATTTGGCTCAGTTGGTAGGGCGCTGCGCTGCAGTCTCAGAGGTCCCGAGTTCAATTCCCAGCACCGCAAAATGGGAGAAGGACCTGGCAATCCACTCCCTAAGGCAATCCTGAAACAGTCAGCCATTAAAAACCCTATGAGGGTCGCTATGAGTCGGATACCGACTCGACGGCACCTAACAAACAACAAAACAATCTCTGACTTATAAGCAAGTCACGGGGCCCAGACACACTCGAGGGAAGTTGGTCACACAGAGGTGTAAGTACAAGAGCCGGGGACCTCCCGGGCCATCCCACAAACGCTCAGGTCATCCTCCTGGAGTTCAAATGTTCTTTTGGCTAAGTGACAGCAGTGCCACCCGCCTTGGTGGTCACCCGAGCCAGGAGTTGACAGATCAGGCGAGACCTGAGACTTACAGCTTGTGCAAGTCCTGCAACGCGCAGCTGGCCACCTGAGAAGTGAGATGAGAGTAAAGATCAGCTTGAGAGTCCGGCCTGAGTTTATGACCCTGGGGGCCAGATCTCAAGAGGCCTTTGGAAGGTGGAAAGCAGCCTCTGGAGCTGCCCTTCATAGGAGGACAACGTTAGAGGTGGGGGTGTCTGGGATTTTCATGTCCCCCCACCCCCTTCTTTCTCTCTCCTTTCTCTCTCTCCCTCTCATTCCCTCTCTCTGTCTCCCCTCTCTCTCTCTCTCTCTTCCTCTTTCTCCCTCTCTCTCTCCCCTTTGTCTCTCCCTTTCTTTCTCCCTCTTTCTCTCTCTTCTCTCTCCTTCTCTCTCTCTTTCTCCCCTCCCCTTTCTCTCTCTCCCTCTCTCTCCTTCCTTCTCTCTCTTTTTGTCTCTCCTTCTCCCTCTTTCTTTCTCCCCCTCTCTCCCTCTCTCTTTCTCTCTCTCCCCTTCTCTCTCTTTCTCCCCCTCTCCTTTCTCTCCCTCTCTCTCTTTCTCTCTCCATCTCTTTCTCCCCCTGTCCTTTCTCTCTCTCCCTCTCTCTTTTGTCTCTCCTCTTTCTTTCTCTCTCTCCTTCCTTCTCTCTCTTTTTGTCTCTCTTCTCTCTCCCTCTCTCTTTCTCTCTTCCTCTTTCTCTCTCTCCTCTTTCTCTCCTTCTCTCTCTTTCTCCCCCTCTCCTTTCTCTCTCCCTCTCTTTGTCTCTCCTCTCTTTCTTTCTCTCTCTCCCTCCCTTTCTCTCTTTTTGTCTCTCTTCTCTCTCCCTCTTTCTCTCTCCTCTCTTTCTCTCTCCTCTCTATCTCCCCCTCTCTTTTCTCTCTCCCCCTCTGTCTCTCTCTCTTTTTCTCACTCCTTCTTCCTCTCTCTCTTTCTCCTCTCTCTCCCTCTTTTTCTCCTCTGTCTCTCTGTCTCTTTCTCTCTCTCTCTCTCCCCCATTGTTTTGGGTTTGTTTGTTTGTTTTCATTTTTGGTTTCTTCTTGAGACAAGATCTCACTGTGTAGCCCAGGCTGGCCTAGAACCCACCACATAGCCCAGGCTGACCTTGAGCTCACGTTGCTTTGCTCGCCTCAGCCTCCTCTGATCTGGAATTACAGGCATGTGCCACCACACCCGCCTTGATGTGCTTTTCTTTTATAGCTTTTTTGTTTCTTAAAAACCTTTCATTGTGTAGAATATACACCCAGAAAAGCACACAAGGCGTAAGCGCGGTCCTACTCCCCAGCCTTCAAGCATTCCTTTCTACCAAGGGAGCCTTAGGTTCTTTTTGCCTTGTGTGCATTCCAAAGCCGATGTTGAGTTCGTATTACTAATGTAATCGGAAAAACACCACATTGAAAATGCGCAGTTTCTCTTGGTTGGAGTTTCTGTTGCGAAAGCATGCTCCCTCTTTATCTTGTTTGGGCTTCGCCGTGCCCCCGGGAGAAAGGCTGAGAAGGGATTCATTTCCTTGTGGGTAGAATAAGGAAATCATTCCTCTTTCAGCACTGGCAGGGCACTGAAAGTGGCATCTCACGTGAGCCCCGGGCAGTGAGCCACCCGCCAGCTCCTGGCACCGGGGAGCGCTCAGCAGGCCTGGCCTGCCCAAGCGGCCACTGCCAACTGAGATGGAAATCGCTCGGGCATGCCAAGGCCAGGGCCCTGCAAAGTCCTCCTTCCGGGAATCTGCCCTACATAAGTTGTCAGGGTGCAGCCAAACTTTGTGTGCAAATGGATTGAATGTAGCAGTATTTTTAATAGCGAAAATTTAGGATTAATGTAAGTGTTCGGCAGAAGGAAATTGGTTCCATAAATTTAGCCATTGAAAGGGAGAACATTTCACACCCATTGAAATAGAGTTCTGAGATATAGATTTGTGGCTTTAATGTTTCCCAAATGAAGCAGGATAAAGAATTGCATAGACAGGGATGTCTGTAATGGAAATTCATAGAAAACCACCGGCAAAGGAAGGGTGCCAATAGAGGGAGCGGGTTCCCTCCTGGGGGTGGAAACGGGAGAAATTGCTCTTCTTATTTAACATAGAGATGTTAAATAGAGTCAACACTGAGCATGGCAATTACGTAAGTGGTAGAAATGGAAGGCAAAGCCTTTAATTCCCAGAACCGCTCACATCTTTCCTGTGCTCTCTGTACTCTTGACGGTCGGTTGGAGATACTTCTAGATGGTTTCTTTTCTAGACGTTTTGAATCGACCATGTGTTGCTTTTAAAACCCACATGTGTGGAGCCGGGTGTGGTGTCGCATGACCGTAATCCCAGCACCCAGGAGGCTGAAGCGAGAAGACCAAGAGTTCAAGGCCAGCTTGGGTTACACAGCTAGATTCTGTCAGAGAGAGAGAGAGTAAAAAATATATATGTATATGTATATATATAGATAGATAGATAGATAGAGAGAGAGAGAGATACTGAGAAATAGAGGGGAGAGAGACATACAGAAAAATAGAGAGGGAGAGAGAAAGAGAGAGATAGAGAGAAATGGAGAGGTACAGAGAAATAGACATACAGATATATATATATATATATATATATATATATATGTATATATGTGTATATATGTGTATATATGTGTATATATGTATGTTGTTGTTGTTAGGTGCCGTCGAGTCGGTATCCGACTCATTGTGACCCTCTGTACAACAGGGGAAACACTATTGTCAGTGCTTCTCTGCTGTTCATAGGGTTTTCAATGGCAGATTGATTTTTGGGAGGGGGTTGCCAGGTCCTTCTCCCAAGCCTACAGCTTCTGGTGTTCCCAGGCGGTCTCCCATCCAGGTACTAACCAGGCCCGAC